>DWFT01000964.1:0-10270 GCA_018246795.1 Microceris patrobas patrobas
TTCTAAAGACTTACGGAATAACTGTAAAGGGTAATATAAATCGTTATAGAATCATAATAATTAGCAACAATCTCACCTTCTATTCGATGAAAGGACGTGTACCATAACCCGTGAAGTTGCATAATCTTATTATTCATTTCGATCTCATTAGATGTTTCTTATTTGCTTATTTCATTATGGAATATAGCATAGCAGTGGTTTAATCCTTTGTGCACGTCTTTTATCGCCTACATTTCTCTTCTTAACCCGAAGCCGCTGAATGATACCAGTAACAATGGATGAAACACATTTAAATCAGTGTATGCGTATACTTTGTAATTAATTAAAATCTTTTAATGCTACCTAGATGAATTATTTAAATCTGAGAGGAGACCCTTGCGGAACGGCGAAATGATAATTGGATTTATAATGGGTGTTTTAAAAGGACATGAAAATTAGCAATAGCTATACTGGTAGCGACATCTGTCCTGCAAGTGAATGTTTGAGTCCTCTTGGAAGTCTAATACTCTAGTCCATGACTCAAAGCTACTTGACAAATAGGTGACCTACATGTACGTAACTAAATTCTAAAACATACAGTAACATTAATATGTAAGTATCTATGTACATGTATAAAATACATTCTATTAATATTTGTACAGAATATAATATGTAATCTCAATTAGTGCTGCCCATTTAGTAAATAGACTGAATACACTACTGAAATTATGGTAAATATTACTTAGTTCAAAGATTAAGTAATGTTCTTTTGTTTCTTTCTTTAACAGATTTAACGTTTACTGCAGCAGATATGTTATAATATATTTATTTCTTCCTAGTTACACAAACACTGAGTTGTACCTTTATAAAACCACATTATCACAGGATTCGTGCTATGACAAGAAACGCAAATATACAGAAACCTTATAGGTACAAAGATAAACAGTTAAATATAAATGCTATGACTATACTGCCACTAACAAAACAATATGTCAAGCTTCAATAGTTCTACATTAGCCCGTGATCTCTGCAAAACAATGGATATAAACACAACATTCCGTCACTAAACGGCTCCTGCCAGCACGCTACACTACACTGAAAACACAAGCGACCACCCCACCCCTACGAGCACGTAGCGAAGCCGAAGACATATCCTTGGAAATATAAAAAATTCACAGCAACAGATCCGCCCATACTCCGACCTTACCGCCACATTTGGTATATAAGCGCCGCGAACGGTTGGTCAAGCATCAGTCGGTTAAGCACTGTGATATCCACCAACATGAAATTCCTGGTAAGCATTTACATTTACTGCTACATTATATTACAAAAATATAAACAAATATAACTTATTCTCCAGATAGAAACGTACCTGAAAATTAAAATAGCTTAGGAGTTCTCCAGGGATCCGCCTGGGACCGGTAGTATTCAATTATTATAACTGTCACTTGTTTATTCCAATCATGTATAAAAGTAATAAATATAAAAACATAATTAATCATATATTATTTATACTTTCCTGTTTTAATCGACAATATTAAATATTTTTCAAGATTATTATGAAATTTGTTTTACAACTCATAACTTACATATTCTTGTTATTTTGAACATCGCCGTGGTACTTGTTAAAGCATTAGCCTCCTAGGGTTACTAGGATATATTAGCATACTAGGATGCCCTGCGCCACAAGTAACTAGCCTATACCGTCGCTGTTAAATTTGTTAAACATAATGAATAAAACCAGTTTTAATAAACTTCTGTTATGTTGTAGTGTTAACATAATATGTAGTTATCAGAATTATATAACATAAAGTTGACTAAAAAGCTATAACCTATAACATGTATGTTATGTATGTAAACTTTGTTAGTGATATAATGATACTTATTTTCTTAGGTCTTCAACGTTTTCAAATTGCCCACTATATTTTATTTTTCTAACAAGTTGGCTATTTTACTCTCAACTTTATACATACAATGAGTTTAACAAACGAGGGTGAGTGTTGCTACCTTTCCCTTTATTTCCCTGTTATTTCGGAGTATTCCGAGTATTTTCCCTTATTACTACTACTAACAACAAAACGCGGACAAATGCAAATAATTGTAAAAGTAACCAAGGTCGGTAAAGTTTTATTTCTAATAAGTAATTGACCCCTCGTCCAATTACATATTTAGTCCAAATTATACTTCGGATATGGCAGTACATTGTAAAATAACTTCGACGTAATTATCATCCTAATTATAGAAAATGATAACAGTCATAATAAGCCGTTTAACGAGTGAAACAGGAAATTGACTGTCTCGACCTAGTTTCAACGCGATTTTTAGTAATACTCGAGCCTCTGCGTGCTTAACCAAACCTCATTACCGCATTAAACAAATCAATTCTATATAACATATGGTTAATGTTGCCACTCGAAGTATCAATTTAAAACCCCAAAATATTGGGTTTAAACTGTGCAAAGATCAGTGAATGTTAACTTTGTTAGACACAAGAAGTCGCTATGCAAGCACGCTAGTAACAAATGTAAATGGTATGATAAAAGAACAAATACACAAAAAATGTACGATAAACAACAACAAAGGGCGCCTTAGTTTAATAACAATGACAATGCGGTGGCAATACGGTGTAACAATACTCAGTCAACTATACGTTCTTTGTTCGAAGGATATTACGCCACGAGAGTTTCCACCGGCTTATTGGTACACAAGCTAACCAATTATCGATGGTAAACACTACCTATGCCCCATTGAATTCCAACTTTCATACGGCTTCCTTAATCGCTCAGACCTTCTCATTAACTGCTGTGACTAACGCATTGTTTCAACTACATCCATGTTGTGACAGTTTCGTTACGCACCAACACTTTTGACCTATTCGCTCCAGAGGATTGACGAAATTACTTAATACGTTTGTTTATGGTTTATAATTATGTAAAGAACGAAGATCAGTATGTCTAGGCTTGACACATAAGAAATATTTAAAAAGCTGTTGTTCTTTGAGAATTAAACAATACACATTAATGTGTAGTTTTTGATGAGGAGATATATTTTTCGTCTAAGTGACAGACAGATTCCAATATTGCTTTAGCTAAAGAGACTGATATTTGCAATATATTTAAAAACATTATTCATACTTATTACCAATCCTGAGTCGCTTTGGAAATCTTTAGATGTTCGAGGAAATCAGGGATTATAAAAGTATTTTTATTTTGCAGTTTGTTGTCGCCCTCTCCATCGCAGCGGTCTGCGCTGACGAAGCCAAGAAGACCGAAAAGCGAGGCCTTTCTAGTCTCGGATATGGCGGTCTCGGCTACGGCGGTCTCGGCGGCTACGGTGGTGCCGGCTATGGCTATGGCGGTTATGGAGGTTACGGTGGATATGGGGGCTATGGCGGATACGGTATGTCAGAGTCATATAAAAATATTAAGATGACTTAGAAGAAATCAAAGTAGTTTCTTCTATTAGGACAACATTAGTGCTATTTCAATCAATTTGTAAGTTATACTCTTTGCGCTGATACCGAGTTGAACTTTGTTCCTACAACCAGCAAAACTAATGCGCCAGAAGTTTTTCTATCTCAAGTTCCATTAATCTCTCTAACTCCATTATCAAATTGGATATCCGACAATAGCACAGATCTTCCGGCTCCATTCTGCCCAAGTTTCAATTGACCAAAAGCATCACTGAAACTTGTTACTTTGCATACAAATAGATTAAAGCATTTCTCAGTTTATTTTTCTATTATCATCGAATAGATCTCCACATCTCAGTAAGTTCCTTGAGATATTTTGCCATGAACTTAACCATGATAAAAACTAGCGATACAGTTTTTGCACTCCATTCATCCGAATAACTTCTAACAAACAATCTTCTCGAGTATAAGATGTCATTGCAATTGTAATAATCAAGTGAACGACGTTAATGAAAACCTTTAAATTAATTTATTCTATAAGTTGATTTATCATCGCCATCGTCAACACGTGTTGACAGACTTCACACACTTTAGAAAATATAATAGGGAACTTTAAATAACTCAAATATACTCAGATTTCAAGAATAATACTTATCAGAAGTATTGTATAACT
Organism: Microceris patrobas patrobas; assembly: GCA_018246795.1. NCBI lineage: Eukaryota > Metazoa > Arthropoda > Insecta > Lepidoptera > Hesperiidae > Microceris > Microceris patrobas. Next base: position 4,065 of record DWFT01000964.1, read on the forward strand.
CTTGGCACTTTATTACTATCGAAACGGAGTAATGGAAAGAAATCGAGAGGTTTCAGGCGATAATAGTGATGGGGGATTTTAATTCCAAGTGCAATCGCAAACAAGAGGTAGGGATGCATTAGAGCAGCTATAAAAGAGCAGTTAATGGGAGAATCATTCGGCGAGATTAATGGCGAAGATGGGTGCTTCCGGCGCTCATTATGTTTCGAGGTCCGAGGATTTTAATCCAGTGGAAGCTTCCAAAATGCTAAGTTACACACCTTTACCTAAGTTATCGTTAAAACCCTTGTTTATTTCCTATTAACAATATATTTTTTTCGTTTTGAAATCAAACGCATCATCTTTCTAATTATTATTATACATAATTAACATAAAACGAAAGATATTCAAAAGTCCTATTACCTCCATGCAAAGTCACCTCTCTCCTTAAATTATTTATATGCATGTGATTAAATTAAAAAAAATGCTGTATGATATTTTTTCATAAAATAGAGAAATAATCCACGCATATAATTTAACGAACATCACAAATAAAAGAGCACTTACCAAAACACAAAATAAAATGACGACCATAATAAAGAAACTAGGACTTATTGGGAAGTAGCATTTTCCGTCTCATTTCCGGTTAATCGCTACGTTCATTCGCCTGTTACTTAAATATCCTCCCGAAGATTGTCAAATTTGCCTGAGTGAATGAACTAATGTCACTCCAAGTACCAATCAGAAAGCACGAATATACCTACATATATATTTCGGTACAAATCTTAGTTGAGGTACTAGGCGGTGCTATAAAACGGAAACTAAAAATACAAAAATTAATATAAAAATACAAATCAATAAATTGAAATTTCCCTTACTGCTAGTATGTACATATTACATTTTGGGGATAATTGAATTAAAGATGTTTCACATTAATTCCATTTTACCCTTTAGAAAAATGAAATGAAAATGTATGAATGAAAATCGAATATGAGAAATATACAGCTGTATACTAAATATGTCTATATCATGACATCGTTTCAAACCGTCAGTGGACGACATGCCTCACCCTTAGTACACGACGTGGACCAGACAGACTTCACAGTGTCCCAATTTACGCGAACACAATTTGGTCTCCCGCAAATTGGGGCAAGTAATTTACCTTAATTGAGCCTTTTACGATATTGATTTTGGAAACTGTTTGAGGCATCTCTCTATTAGAACACTCATATTTATTATTGTTTAATGAATATGACTCAGCTGCTGATACACCCAGTATTAACACTAGCTCTGGTTCTCATTACTAAGGGTCGTCAATTGCTTCGACTAGAATAAATTACTTTCCTACTAGGTTGCGACATTTAGTCCTTTTTGGCGTCTATATACCTGTCTACATCAATGATAGCTGCCCGCTGCAAAATTACATTAAAAAATACAACTGAAACGATTTTACTACATAATATGTGGTAAGTTTAATCGAAATTTGTTGAGAACCACTTTCATTCTTTTTAATACTTCACCATAAAAGGTAAACTATAAAGACACATTAATAATCACGCCCAGAATTTCATTTGTATGGGAATTGAAAAACGTATTCGAAACCAAATCTTTTAAAAACCGTATGCAACTCAAAGCGGGACCGATTGCCATTTCTTAAACGTACGAGTAGGCTAGAATGCCTCATGTTCTCTTTCTGTTCCGTGATAGAAACAAGTTGTTGGTACTGATATATATATGATTGCTATTTCCAAAGTAATCATAAAGATTTTAGAATGTATACATGTAGCTCGCCATTTTCATACACGTTTAATGCATATTTGATGGCTTTGAAGTATGTTGTTAGTTTCGATCGGCTAAATTGCTTTGGAACATGATTTATGCAATAGTTAAACATCACAGTCCCGTGGCAGTTTAAGGACTAATTGATCATACGAACCGACATTAGGCTCTAATAGATTCCATATTCATCATACGAAATTAATACATTATATCAACAAATCTTATACCTCAGTTCTCCGTTGCAATAAATGCTTTTAGATATTTCTTCTCTTAGATATTTCTACTGTCTTCCCTTTGATACAGGATCCAATATTTTTAAATGGAATCGAACCCATCCTAAAAGAATCAATCGGAATAAAGAAAATAAACGTAAGCATAGTGTAAGTCCGAAATCGATTCATTAATTTAATGTTTACAGATTATAAAACAAATATTTCGGCGAAAGAAGAACCACATTTCCAAATACTGTACAACGGTACATTAATTATCTTCCATACAATTTCACTCGTGGTGTTTTTATTACAATGGATCGTGTTAGGAATACCTGACCAGTAATTTTACACTGGCGTCCAAACAAAAATCAAAGATTTATTTGTCCCATAAGCATTTCCTTTACAAAGGTTGGGGCTGTCATACAACAGCCGCGTCAGAGATACGCCCGGGGCACTCTCACAATCATGGGTATAAATATGATTCGTTTTAATTAAAGTCATTGTATTCGGTGCCACGTCACAATTTTTTTTTTCAAATTACATCGCTTTAATGTTGAATATATGACAGTGACAATGTTATATCACAGTTCACACAAACGTGGGAACTATATGGTCCTTGGCACAGAAACACAGGCTTAACATTTTATTGTACTTGCGCTCATGACTCCGCTAAGTTTAATGAAGGTTTAATTATAATGTGACGTTTTTTTTTATGAATCTGAAGAAAATAGCCCTCACCCTTCAGCCAAACTGAATTTTATGTTACATTTAAAATAGACAAGTCTGGATTCTCAAAGGTTTTATGCGAGTCAATCTGTCATATGCGAGTCTGATGGATAAAAAAATTGTATATATTTTTGACCCGTTTTAATTCTACACTATTGTTAATGGCTTTTTATAGTGATTCCATAATTCGGTGAAGCCCGGCATATGCGGTATATTAATCAATTACTCCAGGGTCTGCCACATATACCTATAATATACCTATAACTATCCTTAAACCACATTGCACGTATTCCAAGCAATTTTAAGAATGATGACGAACGGGTTCCAAAAATATATAAAAGGTTCATAATGCTCGCATGGTAATAATCAGTTTTAGGAGCCATTCAAATATATAAGCGTAAATATACATTTCGTAATAATCTCAATTAACACTAATGCTGTAGTAATATTACGCATTCATACGTCAATATATTAGATTGGATTTTGATGACAATTTAATAAAGGTCGTTGATTTATTATAACAAATGAGCATATGCAGGTTCGGTGCCGGCTCCAGTCAATTACTTGAAATTACATTGCGGGTGTGTACCTACAGGTGCCGTAATTGATAATACTTAAGCTGATTGCATTGCATAGGCTGGCTGCGCGCGCGGCACGTGCGTGAACTTTTAGTCAGTTGGAACATTTAAAAAATCACTTTTCGTATCCTTCATTATTGGTTATGATTGTATTACCAGACATTATGAAACAGCCTAAAATAGATTAACGAAATGATTAAATTACCAAAAGCTGTTAAAGTCTAAAGCACGCTCTACATGCTGCACAATTTCAATTCAATGTTTTCATTAATAAACCTACTATGACCTAATGATAAACATTGGGTTTGAGTTAGGAACATGACATTTAACTCATATAAAATTATTATTTCTTGGCTGATCTGACTTAGCGTCTCCATGGTGTTCATTTTAACATTTTATTTATGCTAGGCTCACACCATATGATTGCCTGCAATATTAAATTATTATCAGAGCAATTGGATAAAATACATAAAAAAATTATGAAATATTTTGGTATGAATTTTGAAATCCTTTACAGAAAGACCTTTAAATCAACGTTCTCACAAACGCGGAAGTAGACAGCAAGGATATTTTTTGTAGAGCACTTTATATTATACATTAAATAATAAATTAGATTTGATATTATTATAGAATGTTCGACGTGACCTTTGTTTTCGATGTGACCGGCCACGCTCGCCTGCCCTGATAACAATCGGTTGGTATACCGCCGGGCCCAGCCATCTCAATTGAAATATTATTTCTTATTAGTTATATGCCTGCAAATCTTTGGAACTATCTTACAAATTCTATACAAAATGCTTACATCGTATTAATTTAGTTCAAGGAACTTTTATTTTTAATTTTAGTGAATATCATAAATGAGATTACACAGAAAATGATTAACAATAGTTTAAACATGTCTTCATAGATATTTTAATTATAACGTAGCGTTTTAAATACATAATGGTCCACGCTTGTCTTGTGTGGATTGGCAGACTTCAGATCTCTTAAAGAAAGTTATGAAGAGTTCATGTTATTCCATGGTTATAGTAACAGATCTATGTAAATAAAATGATAGAAGTCGGCCATTGTGCGCGCATCACATAAAAATTATCGGATAGATTTCGATTAAATTTTTGTAGTTTTTCTTCTGAAACTCTTGATCAATATCTTAAAGAAATATGACGATGCTTTGATTTCATGTTAAGTTGTTAAACTTTAACGAAACCATAACTTTTAGTGTTTTTTTAAGATTATTAGACAATATTTCTGCCTTTCTCTTCTTCTACTCAACTTAAAATATTATCTTATTAATATAAGACCTATATAGTCTTAATAATATTATACCTTAAACAACGCCGACGAAGACGCGGTTATCAACTAGTGTTTAATACATAGAAAAAGAAAAATAACTTGTATTTTACGTAATATTTAAAATATTCCCGTTTTATTTAAATTTAAAACCGCTTCCCCACTCTAAAATGTTACTACTATATGTATTTATAAAACTAATAATTCAACTACCTCTCAGCCGTTACACAGCCATGACACAGCGGCCTAATGTTGATTATTCCCCCTAAATCCCAACAATATACTGCGAACACCTCACACGTTATCCCCCATGATATATTAGTAACGAAATTAAATGAGCTCATTCCTCTCACAGCGGGCGCCCCGGTCGCCGTGAGCAAGGTGTCGTACGTGACTGAGCACGGCGGCTACGGCGGATACGGACACGGCCTCGGCGGCTACGGCGGATACGGCGGACTCGGTATGTTACACCTTAACCATAATACAATTGTTGAAAAATTTTTCTCTGAAGAACTTTTAATGCTAACTAATAGAGACGTCACGAACTGTGATATTATGTTTTGGGATAAAATAGCAAAAATAGAACCGAAGACTACATATAGTTTGCAGGTTGTCGAAAGCCCTTATATTGCACTAAGTATTTGAATATACTTACATATACGAAGAGTTTCTCTTTATCTATTGATTAGGTACTAGCTACATGGCGATAATATAATTAACATTACAATATACATAACTACTATGCATAACTAATCAAAATCAGCATAGTACACAATTGTCAGAAATTAATTTTAAACGGTGTTAATCTAGCCGGCGGATACTACGGCGGCCACGGCCTCGGCTACGGCGGTTACGGCGGATACGGCAGCAGCGGTCTCGGCTACGGCGGTTACGGCGGCTACGGCGGCTACTCCGGCTACGGCGGATACGGTCACGGACTCGGCGGATACGGTGGACTCGGATACTACGGACACCACTAATCGGATACTCTGCTCACTACAAAACTGCGGTCTATATAATTATGTTCTTATCCTCAACACATCAACTAATGAACATAAAATTAAACATAGACCCATAAATTAACAAAAATGAGTGCATTCCATGACCGTTACAAATTGTATGTAAAAATTTAGCTGAGTCTAGTACCTGTGACAGCTAATGTTTCAACAAGGGATATAAGTTTATATAATGTATGTTTATATGTATGTGACACGTTTGTACAATGAGTTATTTCGAGTCTTTGTAAATATGTAATAAATATATATGTACATCACTTACGTTTGTATTTTATTAAATGTTTGATCACACTACATACACATATATAAATAATCTACATGATATTTTTACGTGACTGAACCAATTCTTTGACTCACATAAGAAAATATTCATATCTATAACATTAAACACGTAATACCAATTAATGATTATATTAAGAATTACTGTTTACCATTTTAAAATATGACCTTTATATTTTAAAGGCAAAGGCGTCTTTATATACACTATAACGCCACCCAAAGCATAAAAGTACATTTTTTTTTTCAACTCATTACAATTCCACTCCTGAAACACCGGTCTCCTCTCATATTGAAGGGTTAAGGCCATAGTCTGCCACGCTGGCCAAGTGCGGGTTGGCAGACTTGAC
>DWFT01000965.1:0-10268 GCA_018246795.1 Microceris patrobas patrobas
ATATATATATATATATATATATATATATATATATATATATGTGTGTATGTAATAAGTGGTAAAATATCCAGCTAATATTACCTGGAGTAACTTCTTTATCGGTAATATTAAACCATAATTCAGTTTCATAGTCATCATCGCCCGAACGTTTACCTCGGTTACGTCGTCACTTTAATTCAGCATGGGTAATTAATTTTGTGCCTCAAAGATGTGTACTGAACTATTAGGTAAAGTGAAGATCGGTCTTCGGAGGGTCCTTTGCCGCTGCTAAACAAGTCAGAGGAGCACTTTTATTCCTATCGTAATTACATAATCACAACAGCTCAAAGACATCATCTTAGCTGAGACCATTTAGCCTATCATGATATTACTTTAAATTATATTCGCTCTCGCGTCCCCACTGTACACGATCCGTACGTAGCCCATCTGTCGCCGCTAGACGAGGTACAGGAGAAAAATAAATTGTGGTTCAGCACGCCGCGGCCATAATACCCCGTGACAACTGATTCGCACTTTAGTTCTTAGACCATCGTGGAACCGTCGGTGGGGTGTGATGAATAAATGAACTTTTCACTAAATAAAATCTTGTGCACTAATAGCGTTATCTTAACGGTTCGGCATCCAGCCTCCTAGACCCGTGGTCAGATAAATGAACTTTTCGCCAGTAAGTAAAGACTTGTTCACAAACAGTGTTATATTAGCGGTTCAGACATAAGACACCTAAACCATGATCCAGAACTACAAATCCACACGCAGCTCTGACTACATAAAGTTATATCCATACTGACCTTTATATATCACTTGCTGTCATGATGAAGGAAAGTATGAGGTAAGGCACAGTCTCGCGTTATTCATAATGTCCCTTAGAATGTGTAAAGTCTCTTAATTGGACTTGGCCAGCATGGTAGACTATGGTAATTTCTGTTCATTTTGAAAGGAGACTAGTGTCCAACAGTGGAACAATAACAAAATTACGAAAATGAATCAGATAATTATGCAGTAATAAATGGTGGCTAATGACAAAGTCTTACAAGTCATTCGGCACATAGATAGTAACAAGCGACATTTTCGGGCTAAATTCTTACTAATAACAATACTACAACCTTACCGGAAGTCCTCAACGAGAGCTAGGAACTTCCACCATATTGTACACAAACTCTTTTTTCTCGAATACTAAAGAATAGATGCTCAACATTTAGTGTTATATTCATAGAATATAAATATAGATATAGAGGTATTTTCATAGAGTATAGAAATGGTGTTTTTGTTAGTACTTGTTCCGTGAGACTATACTTTGTAAGTGTAAACATTTGACACCTACTCGTATATTCACAGAGTATAAAAATGGTATTTTATTAATTGTGTTATATTGAAATGTTCTCTGTAAGTGTAAAAACTAAACATTTTTATTCAGAAAGTATAAAAGCTGTGTTTCTTTTTTGCATGTTTTATTAGAATATGCATTTTGACATATGTATGTGTGCGCTTAATGCTCATGGAATGACACATCCTATTACAGCAGTATTTTAGGGTCCTAAACCATACGTATATAATTTGTTAATGTGTTTCTAAGCGGTATGTTGATTACGTCTTATTTAACACAACTATTAGTTTCGAATTCTAGCCACGAAGATATCAAAATGACAAATTTGTTATCTATTCTCCGCCTTTGTTTTCTTGTCTTGGACAAATATTACCACCAAAAGTCCAATTAATCATATTTCCGGACACCACGTTACGTTGTTATCATTACAAAATGACTTAAAGCCCGGCCATCTTTCATTTTAACGACCAATTGTCTTGTATGGGCATTTAACGCAATGTTGCTAACATTTAAAAAACTTCACAGAAGTAGCTTCCAAAATTAAATAACATAATATCACTCCTGTATTTCCCCGAAGCGGTCGGCACACTAGTATATTACTTCCTCATTTTAGCGATTATGTTATACGCCATCTGAAATAAGGGATAAGACTATTGCTATAAGTATATCAGGCAAAAATCCAGACTTCTAGCTAATACTAGAAATACCAAGTTAGAAAAACCCAGTTATACCCGACCTGGGAACCGAACCCTCTTTCTTGCTCAGCAATCGCACATGTGCCCACTACATCAACGAGGGAGTCAATTTAAATTAATTATATAAAAGCTCTAATTAAAGGTAATAATGTAATGCATCAAACTGATAATAATATTTTAAAAATTCAAATCTAAGTTATACGATAGGTAATGCTTACAGTATGAAGGGCTCAAATTAACTAGTATTTTAATAATGGTTCTGATATTTCATCTGTAATGATAATTGTTCCATTTGTAATTCACTAGTAACCATATTTATTCCAACCCGAAACTAGTCGAGCTATATAGACAGAAATACATACGGATGTGTTAGGCCGGTATACATTAAACAATTACTTATATCATTTATTTTAATTGTTATTATTAAATATGTCATTGTCTTTAGTTGTCATTATTAGTTATGTCATTAGATTAAAAACTTATTCCCTTTACGTTGTAATTTTATTTGACGTTACGGATCAGCAGAATGCTTCCGGGATAACGATCCGGGCTCTATGAGGAAGTGTGACGATGAAAAATAACCGGCTTAATACTGGCAACTTTTTATGAAAACGAGCGCCTTGATATCGGAGAAGATAATATACTCGTATATAGGTATATAGGTATATATATAGGTATATACGTATCACATAGGCGAGCAGAGCGAACAGCGTGCTCAGCCAAAACTACAGCAAGGCTATTTGTTATAAAAAAAGTACCAGATTGCAGATATTTATGATGAAAAATAAAACATAAATATAACATGTACCCAAAGGGGTAAGTAGAAGAGTGTAGTACACTCCCACGTTTTACCGTTTTCTACGTTTAAGACCCATGGAATAAATAGGTGGTGAGCCTATTGTTATACACCGGGCACAGATTCAGACATCCAATCACTACTAGAAATTTAAAATTAGAAAAATCCAGTAGTACCCGGAATTTGAACCCAAGACCTCCCGATCGGCAGTCGTGCGTGCAACCGCCCGACCAACGAGGCAGTCAAATCAAATAAAAAATAATCCTAATATATTAAAGAAAAACTAAAATAACAATGAAATACCTAAGATGAATAAATTTGCAAAAAAGTCGCAAGCACTTCCGGACCCTGGCCGTGCGCCACAAATAACGGGGTCGAGCCGAAATTAGCCACGCAATGTCATCAAGACCAAACTCATCAAATCACGTAAGACCGACCACATAAGTACCTCCTGCATTCGTAAGGAATTCGTCATCTAGACAGTGGACTCTTAAGTCTACTGACATTCATATTGTATGTAATATTCATTTACCTTAAACGTAGGTATATGTTATTGCAAAGTAATTGGTGTTATTATCTGGGGTCCTATTACTATTACATATTTAGTTCCATGTAGCATTTATTTTTTTAGGTTATCGATCTAAACGTCACGAATAATGAAATAAATTCATATTGTGTAATAAAACTGATTTACAAACCTGACAATTATTTTAATTCCAGTCCCATGATGTATATGAAAATTAAAATTATTCATGTAAATGAAATAATAAACAATAATCATTAATCACTCTATTTATCATATTATTATTTTAAATACTCCGTTTGCCTATATACATACTCGTACTCGTACATGTACATTACAATAGGATTTAGCATAAAATTAATATGGTGATCTTTAAACGTAGGTACTCAAAAGATATTACAGAATAAATATAACGCAATTTAAAAAATCTTCAGTCATAATCATAAAAATGTAACAGAATAAAAAGAATACAACGAATTATTTTTTTCCTCTTAAAAACTACTATTTTTAGTACGACCCTTAACTAGCCGATGACATTTCTCGAGTTCAACATTCCCTTGAGATTGGACAGGCGAGCCTCGACACAGTGAGTCGATATAATACACGGTAACTTAGTAACAAGTACCAACGTTGCAAGGCCGACGTTTAGATAAGAGTTTAAATACACGATCTTGGTGTGTTTATGTTACAGTATTATCATTTGAATTACTCGGTCTATTTAATTAATACAGGACTCATTGCAAAAAAAAAACTAAATGTAAATGTCAAATTAGTGATTTTCCCGCCAATTTCTTGTAATTAATGACAGATAGCAAAAAGTTTTTTTTATGACAGTCATGAACTTCATTTATCAGTGATTATACTCGTATACTCTCGATAGATGCGTGCATGTAATATAAATACAACTTTAAAATTAAATTAAAATATTAACTTATGACATTTTTTAAACATTCTTTACTTGAGAAACAAATGAAATGTATTTGCTTATCAACCGTACCTAATGAAAAAAGTAAAACGACATACGCACATATTACTGACTTGTCAAAACAAACCTTATCAAAGTTTCGAACTAGATTATTGGGGTGATGATATTCTTTGTTAACATTCTTGTTTTACATCTTTGACATTTTAAGCTCCTTATCAATATCGTCTTTTAGCTTTACATTTATAAATATTTCTATATAAGGTCAGACGATATAACATGTCTTCTTTTATTTTTATTGTTATCTCGACACATCCATTATAAGATAAGCAGAGAAAAACTGAATACCAATTGTCTCTGTCCTTACAGACCTGAGGTGTTTCTTCTAGATTCATCATTGTCTTCGTACACGGCTTCGGAAACTTGATAATGAATTTATTCATTTATTAGGCTATTATTACAATAACTATAGAATTTATCATTAGTAATATTTACAATTTTATATAACAACATAAAGTATAGAGTAAGTATATGATCACGTAAAATATTAAATTTGTGTCTTCAAATTGAAATTCAAAATAATTAAATAATTGCATGTCTTTAAGGTAACGTTAAAAATAGTAAAAAAATAGTAAAAAAATAGTTAAAAACAGTAGTTTATTTACAGATAGTTTAATAATAATAATAATAGTAGTAGTTTATTACAGATTACATTTTCGTCCCAATGTCTATTTCTGCGCAAAAACGACTGCAAAAGCGATTTATTCATAAAATAAAAAAATATCAATTACAACTAGAATAATTAAACATTTATTCTCTACTCTTGTAGCTATTCCTCCTACACACACAACATTATTGACTTCAAGTAATACTTTTACTCTTTGCACCTAAATAAAGTCCACTTTGTTCCCTCTTTCTTCTATTCTATTTTCTATCCTCTCAATCTCTTTACTAAATCACAACTTTACTAAAGCACAATCTATCTATGTACGTATAGAAAATATGTGGTTGTGAGCACTTGATGGCTGTTGAATTATAAATTAGCCGATCTCAATGCCATTGTATGTATGTGTCATGTCTGTATGTACATATGCACGTATCTATGTATGTCTCATGCGCAAGAACAACTGAGCTGCATTGTCTAGGACGCGAAGCAATCGCGATAATTGTAGATACAACGACTTTGTGTTCCTGCCAGTTTTTCATAAACAAACCTATTGTGAAAAATTATAAGTTATGCATAAAATTTATAACTTCATGTATTACTGTATAGTATTATTTTACCTCATTGTTATTCAATGTGATTTAATATTATTCGATATTAACGTATGACACATTTCATATATCGTAAAGTTGTACCTAAAGTGATGGTATCCTATCCGTGGTCAGTAAATGTTTCGAAGCTTAAATAAACATTATTGGCTTATTTATATTAAAAAAAAGATTTCTGTGTCAGTTGATTTTCGGTAATTTTGCTTTTGACTTCGATTTTTTTTTTAAATATATAATTACAAACGTTCCTAAAAACTAATAGCAAACAATTTTAACTTTATATAACTTACATATTGTATTTTATTCGTTTACTTTCAATAATGTCGATGCGTCATATCAACGAATTTTAAATACAAATGGGGGAAAACGTGTTTATTCCAAGGGATGATCTAATCGCCTGATCCCCTATAAAGCATGCGTGTTTAGCAACCATTAGGCTTTCATTAATACGCTTATAAATACATAGATGACGTTAGTATAATATGTCTAATGAAAATAACCATCACTAGCAACAAACTATTGCAATAATTACGCCTGCTAATTGTAATTGGCATAATGATGAGTTACGATGAGTTATATAAACGGTGTTCATTCATTGGACAGCTTGCAACAAATGAAGTAAAATCATCTCATTGTTCCTGACGTCGCGAGGTACTTTGAAAATACGTGACACATGTCATGTTAACAAATACATAAAATTTAGCTTCGATAAACTTTATCCATTCCTGACCGTAGATTTTTATTAAATGAAATATTAAATTATATACTTAATAATTTATATACTAAATATTTTGCAATATTATTGTAAAGTTGTTTCCGTATAATAAGTATTAACAGACATAGACAAAATATTAACAAACCTTTTCTAGCACAGACTACATTGATTACGGGCTGTGATTCATGGTTGCGTTGCTAAGCAACAGTTCCATAAATTTTTATCATATTGCATGTAAATGCTAGCTTCCACGTTCACGTTCACACATGGACGATTTGATTACGTAATGTCTATGAAATGTATGGACTACGAAGGGAATGAAAATGAGACATAATATAGTTTCAGAGTGCTTAACATTTAAAAAGTAAATATATTAATAACCATTAATAAAGACAATTAAAACAGTTCAGCCAAACTTGATTGAACGGATTAAAAAGGAGAATTATTTATATTAAAGAAGCTCGCACGATGTTTTTGTCGGAAATTAAATGGATGTGAGCTTAGATTTCAGATGGGTATTTGGTCAACAAGCTATTAAATAACACATAAATATAATAGCTTGAGAAATGGAAATGTACATACGTAAATAAGAAAATTTAATTGTATAACGGATAACCATTTCGTCGGCCTGAAGCAAAAATAGGAATTATACGGATAAATGTTTTCCTAAATCCCTGGAAAGTCACCTGGCGTTATAATAGTTATATATCAGATAATAGTCTACAAGTCATATATTATTAATAGTCATAGAATATTTATGATTTCAAACTTTCTGAAATGTTTTCTGAAACAGGGCTTTTGACATATTATACTCTAGTTACTCTAGTTTCTAGATACTAGAAGTTTAACGTATGTACTATGTACATATGTATATAGATAGTAAAAAATCTTGCCATACAAATGTAACACAAGCTTTTAAACGCGCAAAAAATTATGTAAAATCAATTTTGCCCCTTCAATAAATTTAAATCACTCCACTATGTACCATCTTCATATTTACGTGGAACTAATTATAGACTTGCATGGGTGCACTATGGACTTGATCTTACAGTTACTTACGACTTATGTCGCTCGAAATTATAACGGTTTATTAAACAATTTCTTGTATAACTGTCCGCTTATTATTTTAATGGTCCATGTTGAAATACTTTTGCCTTTGAAGAAGTCACCAATGATTAAATGATCAGACGACTGTACATCTGGTCACAAACTAAATAAAGCCTATGCTGCGATAATCAGAGAACTCGTAAACTAATGTTAAATATCACTGGATCGTGGAGTAAATAGTATTGGTAAATATTTATCATTTGTCAATAGACAGTCGATTCACAAATAATTTTGTATACGACTAACATGGTATTTTATTAATTTTGTACGTATAATTCTTTGACAGTTTATCTGATATTGGAATTTTTTTCTTGTCGATATCTTATTAAAAAAATATACAAACAAAACAAAGAAATAAATAAAGTCATCGAATACAAACGTAGTGCTCTTGGTTATCTAAAAAAAAATCGAGAGTACTAAATATTTTATAAATGCCTAAATAACATGACTCTTGCACTCACCAAATATGTTTCCCGGGGAGGACTCATATCTACAAGCCACGACTCAGCAGTCAAGATCAATAAGAATTAACCGAACAGAACTGTCTAGTGTAAAACAAGACTGAATAATTAAACTTGATAACGTCTCACTTCGAAGTTATCATCTCATGACGCAGATGTCATTCATCGTTTCCACTAGCGCCAAGCGTCAGATTGCATTAGAATGCAGAGAGAAAACTTACTTGCATTCTAGAAGTTTCTGAAGTATCTCTCCGGATTTACAATTAAATACCAAACTGTTATGAACTATTTAGTGAGGAGCAAATAATCCTATTTAATCTGAATAACCGTTGGTTTCTTTAAAGTGTATAAAGTCTGCCAATCCGTAATTGGTCAGCGTGGCACACGTTCACCTCCTCATCCTGAGATATCGGTTTCCAAAATTGGGACGACATAATTATTGATGATAAAGATGATGAAATGAACCGCATGTAGGTACTTTAAAGTAGCAATATACTGTCAATACTGCATGAATATCTCAACCAAATGCGTCAATGCTGATCGACAGAGACAGGCGTATCAATCATATGACAAGTTCAGTGGCAGGTGTCTCGCACGTGGCTAGTCACATACTTGTATGCTAATATGACATTAAATATACGCAAAATGACGTTCTGATCATTCTAGATACAACAGAATTTTCGTAAAAAGGTTTTTGTATGATTCTTACCATATGCGTGGAAAAGAATAACATAAAATGCTATAAATGAAATAAAACATCTAAACATCCATAAATTAATCATCTGCCTACCCCGTGAGAGACCTGACGTGAAGATATGTATATGTATATTTCATGTTGTCAATGTCAGATTTGTCTATAGTCTGTATAATCTGTGGTCAAACAGAAGCACAACGTACAAGTTTAGATATTATCTTTGACATATTATTAAAACCAATAACAATCAAATAAGAACAACAGTTACGTTCGAATTTCGAACACTGCTAAATCATTAGCTTAGCTGCTGAAAACCAAATAGTAAGTACTTAATTTAATTGACAGTAACAGTCCACAATCCTGTTTAAGGTCGGCTGTAGGCGGCGACGCGCGGCCAGTTTTCACTACTCTTTACTACTCCTTTCATAAAAAAGGGGCTTATATAATGAGACCCAATTATTATGCAGTTCTCCATTAAAACGCAAATACAATTGTATGTAAATACTCGTAACTCTGACTGATTTATTATGATCATATTGTTGTACGCGTATGAACTGCGTAATACGTTTAAAAACAAACGCATATAACTTTCAATACTGAATTTAAATGCTGAACAATCGCACGTATTATGATAAATTTACGGCATTTGCCTTTACCTTGACTGCCTCATTGGTGTACTGTTGAGCGAGAAATCCAGGGTTCGATCTCCGCGTTAGTATTGGGTTTTTTTTTTAACTTGAAATTCATAGTATTGCTTCGGAGTCCAGTTTTGTGCCCGATATATGTCAATAGACTAATCCAGTGGGACGTATAACAAAACAGGTGAAACGTGGGATTATTACGCTCCTCTGCCTCCCCTTTCAGAGAAATACAGGCGTCATGTTATATCAACTGTATCTACTTATTTATTACTCGGCATAAAACAGGTGTACTGATCGCGCTCAGGGTCACGATAACTTCTCACATTTTCAGATTACGTAAATACATTTCTGTTGTAAGTCAACAACAGATGTTAGGTACTTACGTTCCTGTATAGGTACATACTTAATATTAGATAACGATTATGTGCACTTCACAGCTACATTTTCTTACTTAACTTAACATTTTTTATCACGAGACATCTTCACACACAGCCATCAAATGCCAAAGATGTACATAGCTTGTTGTATGGTAACCAGACTAACACACTAAATATATATAGGTACGTATGTAGAATATAGAACGAAGCTCGAGTTCCCGCGCCTCGGAGAACTTTATGAATAGCTGTATACATACATAATTATATATCTATGCATATATTTGCAAATTTCCTGACGATGTCGTCCTTCACTGTTGCACCAAATTATACTTAAACTTTCAAACCGCACATTACATCATTAAGTAGTCGTCTAGAGTACCGTTGCTCAGAGCTTGCACATTTTTAAACAAAATTACGAAAGCATATTTTTAATGATCTCTCTCGACATGTAAACAAATTTTTAAATTCCGATCGTGTCTAATGTGAAATCGAAAAAACATTAATAATTAGCAATTGTAACTATTACAAAATCATTCTACAATAAAACACACTCCTTGAATATAAACAACAAAATATTAATAACAATAATATGGTTTATTAAAATCTATATGAACAAGTAAAGCTTCATTCGGTGTGAATAAAACACTTTGAGGAGTAGTCATAGTTAGACTATGATACGATTTCCGAATATTGTATTCGAATCAAATATTCAACGAACGCTGTCAAATTTGTTTTTTACTT
>DWFT01000966.1:0-10266 GCA_018246795.1 Microceris patrobas patrobas
ATTATTTTGATTATTCGTATTGAATTGTAACTGATTATTGCGCTGTCCTTCGGTTCTTGAATATTGTACGATTTCCTAGAAGCAAAATTACATACTAACCTCAAACCACGTGCCGTCTTTTATTCTACTCGCCCGCATACTCACGCTGCAAGTATGGATGTCACCGAGGACTCCTCCGCCGTCCCGTCAAATATATTATGTATACTTCAATGATAACATGGCTATCCACATCGAGAGCTATAAATGTATATCTAGTAAGGAGGTAGCGGCGCTGGGGAAATAGAGGTAATGCACCTCTAAATACAGGGGATGCGCAATTTATTGATCCATAAATGTCCGGACTAATCCTTGTATTGCGAGATATTGTGTCTGGTGCTTCTCTATCGTTAAAAATGTTTACTTGCTGTCTCTATATTCCCGTACTATACTGAGGCTGTAACAGATGATTTTTTCTAGTGTCAGTAAGGGAATCGTCAAGACCTTCCTCTACGGTCACCGCCATATTCGAACCTCCCAATTCTTCCCAGTTTCTTTTAATCCATATGTTGGCGCTTAGAGTATCGAGAACGGAATGCTAATGATCCATGACTGCTCCGGTGACAAGGGTTGGTAAAAGTGGTCGAAATCTCACCTTTCTTACTTAGGAGAATATTGATAGCTGCTGTTCTGATATTCCCATATATTTCGCCCTAATTCTGTTACTAGAGCTTAAGCACGAAGTAACCCGAGATAAATATGGAAAGTGAAAATGTGGAATAGTGGAATGCTACTAGAGTTGACGATGATAACGCTGAACTAGAGTGTAATGGCATAGTTCATTAATGATGCGTATTCAGTTACACGTCGCTAATTGATTGCAAGCCTGCCGAATTTCTTCGTTTAGATTCAAGTAAACGCATAATGTCTAATTAGGTACTCTAATAGATACCAGTTTTGAGCATTTAATAAGCCATTAAAGCCCCTAAATATTATTAAGTACAAATAAATAAATATGTAAAGTCGTGTGATTTAACTACAAATAATAGTGCCACTAATTTCGAACCTATGAGTTTATTGTTCATGAGCTTTCGCACATCGAGGAGAAGAGGCCAGTAGAGTCTTCGAAAAACCGTAAATAAAGTCTTAAACTAGTAGTAATTTTTTTGTTCAAATTCAGTATAACAAATGTTAGGCAAAATAGAATGAATTCATAGTGTTTTAATTAATCTCAGTGTAACTTGTTTTGACTTTGTAACTTTGGTTCGTAACTGGTGAAACATGGGAGTGTACTATACACTTCTGCCTATCCCTTTGGAGATTACAGTCCTGATTTTACATAACTCATTTAGATTGTCAACTCGCTGCGTGGTCGAAACATCGGGTTTTGTTAGACATTTAGTAGCGAATTTGTTGAAGTCACGCTTCTTCGTATTTGTACTATAAGGTAAATAATAGAGATAAGAGAGAAATAATAAGAAATACATAATTTTCTTTTATAGTTCAACTTAAGTTTGAGGGATACCTAAATTTAGGATAGGGATACCTAAATGTAGGCGTAGAATGTCCTGTCGAAGTACATTGTACAACTGACGATATCCGCCGGCGGTTGGCATTCGCCAGTCTTTCCTGTGCTCGCCCAACTTGTTAGTCATAGATATGTTACGTATAACCAATTATTTCATCTTCTAAATTAATATAATTATTAATTGAATAAAGACGAAAAAGTACGGTCACTGCCCTTCACCTTTTACTGGACGCCCTAATTTCTGATATAATATTTATATGACTCTTTTAAAATAAGGCACAGACATAACAGAGGCAATAAAGTAGATGTAAATAAATGCTGTATTACAGTTTCAACATGATTGTGATACTGTTATGTTGGAGAGAGAATCATACTTTCCCGTGGAAGAATATGGAATTGCCCTGAACTAAAACAGCGCTGCAACGTATATATCATGCTAAATGATAGGAAGAATTTGGAATGTGGCTAAAGTAAAAAAGTATTTCTGTCTGAAACTAAAGCTATAAAAAACGAAAAGCTAACAACTTAAACAAATGTCGAGATGGCAAAATTGTGGCAAATATAATATAGTTTCGCTTCCCCTTTCCACGATTTAGCATTCTACTTGTATGATATATGGATTCAATTATAAGTAAGAGTTATGTCCTTCGGTTGACCGAATGTACTTACCTCTGCTTTACATTCTACTTTATACATTTGGAGTTATTTGTGCAGGATTAGTGTTCTCTTATTAAACTTTAATTTGCCGTTAACAACCATCATCATTATCGTTGACCCTTTTATTGTTCTACTGTTAGTCACTTTTACTGGCTTGTTTCTAGTGAGAGTTAACAGGTCGGCCATGCTGCCCAAAGCTGGGATTGTCAGAATTTGTACACCTTAGAAAACATTGTGTAGAACGTTTTCTCGCGACATTTTCCTTCACCGTCAAAGCAACTAATTTTATCTTAAAATCGCATGTACATACTTTTGTTAAGAAAGAGGTGCACGTCAGGATTTACATCCAGGACCCAAGATTGTAAGCCATTAGGCAGCTGATTTGTACATTATGTAATGTATGTAAGTTATGCAGCTGATTTGTAGACCACTAAGCTATCACCAATTTGGCGTTGGCATTTAAGTTTAATTTCTGGTAAGCTCTGAATGTTGATGCTTCAATTTTGCATCAAAAGCTCTGTGTGCCAGAAATTAATCTTATTTTGCTATGCTAAATGACTAATAACGCCTGACCAAACAACGCATTTATCGTGACCTACATATGCTTTGCCATAATTTTCAAAGTTATCATCTCATATTGTGTGCTAGCATGAAAAGAAATATAGCTATATAATTTCAATCATTGCTATTGGTCTTAAACCTTTTGAATAATATAAATCTCACCTAAGAAATATTTAGATCGAATCTGTCTTAACGAGTACCAGAGCCAAGCATTAAAATTATCTGCTATAACGACTATCAATAGAATGCTAAAAAATTAACCCTTGCCCTTTTCTTCCCAACTTTTGTCGTGTTTATGAGGTGCGCAAATGCAGTAAAGTATTTGAGCTGAAAGTGTATATGACGTCGTTACAGTCTTGTTTTTCGTAATCAATACAGCCAGCGGAACTCCATACCTGAATAAGTACTTTCCCATACATCCCCTCAACCCACGCTGTTATTTTTTGAATCCACCTGTTCTTTAAAAGAAGCCGACTTAAAATGCTTTTAATATACAGCCGTCACAAACGCTAACCGAGAAAGATTACCGCGCAATGAGGTGCACAGCTAATTAATTTCTTGTGCAATTAACGGCGCGACCGCCTGGCGTGCTTCCAACGCTGCATTTGTCAACCATATTGAACCACCACCTGCATGTCGCTGTTTTATTCCACTAATTGGGTGTATGCAGATCAATTTATATCAACGGTATATGTAATACTGGTATCGAACCGGTAGCAAATGTTAAGCAATGCGTGTTAATTACCAAATTATGATGCATAAGCACACCTATGGAGTTTCTTTCGCCGCTTCTTCTCTATAGCGAGGCATCTTCCGAAGCGGTGGTAGCATCATTTTGACGTACAAAAAGTGTTGTTATGAACCAATTTTGAATAAATGAATTTGAATTTGAATTTGAAAAAAAAAATTAAGTGACGTTAGTTGTACACAAAATGAATGATATATTTTAAGTGACGTTATAATTAGCACAATCGTTAGGAGAAATTACTGAGCGGCAGCAACTGAAGCGTATTTCCGGACTTGACCTTTGTATTATAAGACAGGCACATTTACGGACGTCGCCCCAATATCAAAAGCATAAATGTGAACTTAATCGCGAAAGTGGATATTTCATTATGGCGGGGTGTCGTCGCAATACGACCGTATAACCGCTGAATGCTTTTATGAAATCGCTATAATGTTTATGTTAATATCAAAATGGCTCAATAAATGTACGACCGGATATAGAGGATGAATATTTAATTATTTATGTTTCAAATCCATATATTGAGATCTTGTTTAAAACGTGAAACTGCTACGGCTTCTTTTGACTAACTATTTATTGTAAATAGTTCGGTTCAAGAACCTGTATTCTCATTTCAAAGTTCATGTTCGCTTAATGTGGTATGTAATTAAAAATAATTTTGAAATATCCTAACAATTTCTACATAAAAAAATACTTCGTTATCGTTTTAAATCTTTGGATACGTTCAGTGGTAACAGAAACCTTATAAGAAGAGAATATTAGAAAACTATATATATTAAGTCCCAACAGTGGAATTAACAGTATAATCTTCAAACTTTAAAGATTTATAATTTTGCTATCATGTCATTTCTTTATTCTCCTACTATTTCATATGAGTACCCTCTTGGAATGAACCAATTATCAAATCTCAGATCTCGCAATACCAAAGTCCAAATATCACTTCGTTCCTTATTCAGAAAGCTCGTTAGGAGACTTGATTATTGTAATATGTTTTGTCTCTTTCAACAGCTACGCATTAGTAACGTGATAGAAAAGGATCAAACATTGACCTATTAAAACAATGGTTTTGAATGATTATGAATAATTGTGTCATCAATGTCTAGGGCGGATATCGCCTAACGGGGCAGTCTAAAGGCTATAAAATGGTGTTCATGTATAAAGTACATAAATGATTAATCTAAGAAAGACCGGTCAGCTTTATTAATATAAGAGATATTTGGTGTATGGGTGGTACTCTCTAACTACTCTGAAAGAGCCCTGGGGTGATGGCGTAATAATAATATTAGTAGCAACCATTTGGCTTTAAAACCCAATATTACATAACATTTTATGTACACGTAAGCCCAAATTAATATACATAGCTTGCCCCATCTGAGCATATATTATATGCTAATATCCTAAAGCTATCAGAAGTTGGTGGTTGGTGGTGTTTGTATTATGAAGCATAATTGCCGTTATCAATTTAGTTCGGGAAATGGGATATTGGGCCTTCGAGAGGCGAAGCCCGCGGCGGTCGGCAAAGTGCCTAGCCATGCAGAAACTACACCAGAAAGCAGCCTACCAAACTATTTATATCATATATGATTATATTATGGAATAAATTAATCACATAAACACAACTATAGTTATTTCATAATTGATTTTACGATCCATTTGTAGGTGATTAGCTTAAATGAAAACAAATGTGTACATACATTGATTATATTATCGTGTATACTTATATGTCTGAAAAACTACCTCGACTTAAGTGTCTCCTCGGTCTAGTGATTCGAGCCCCAGATCGGATACTATTAGATATTTCTAACTTAAATTCTTAGTAAAAGCTCGAGGTTATTCCATTTCACGTACCTATAACATAACAGGTGAAACGTGGCAGTATTAATCTCTCTACCCTTTTGGACAAATACAGGCGTGCTGTTATTTTAATATTTCAACCTTGGACAGTACGTTGACCAAGTATCGTAAACACGGCATACTCACACCGAGGCAATTATTTCTCTTGACAAAAAAGAAACGAGCGTCCTTATGGCAAAGTGACTTAATATAACGAGGGCCATTTATTACAGGCTAGTTGCTTTTGGCATCGGTTCGTTGCCCTATCGAGTGATAGAAGGTAACCGAATCGCCGAGAGGAAGGAATGAATATTAAACACCATTACCCGTTTATAACAAAAATGTATTTTGTGACTCCGTTTTATCTCTTGTCATATCCAGAAAGCGTTTAACCCGTCTGCCGGTAATCTGTATCGTACATTAAATATATTTGAGTTATTTTGGAGTAATATACGCGCGGCCGTCTAGATGATCAGCCGCAGGCAGACAAAACATATCAGATTGAACAACGGTCCCCAAATTGGTATTCACTAAAAACTTGGTACTCACCAAAACTTGACGCAGAAGTGACAAAATTAAACATCTTTATAGACATAGATATCTTCAAGTTAGTTTCCTTACGGGTGGCCATAAAGCACGGGGTGCACAATATCTCTATTCTTGCAAACTTAATGCAAATCTGAGGATGAGGCATGATCCGCGATAAATTTTCAATTGTGTCATATGATATTTTTATTATGATACAAGTATATTATGTGGTTAATTAATGTAAGTGATTTTTGTAATTGTTCTAATTAAAAATAAATAACTAACCAGACGAACGAGCGAACAAACGAACGAACGAAGGAACGAACAACGAATGAAGAAACGAACGCCGAACGAAGGAGCGAACAAACGAATGTATGAACGAGCGAACGACGGAGCAATCTATCGAACGAACAAACATATGTACGAACAAATTAATAAATGTACATGTACTAACGTATTAGCGGCGTCCATGGAAGAATTCTGCATTTGTAGTAATAACAAATTGTGTATTTGTTGCGACATCGTGACATTATTGAATAGCGCGCGTTGTTGCTGCGTGTAAATGAAATAGAAGAAAGCAATATATCTTATTGAATCTCGGTAACTGGCCAATAAACGTTCCTGACTTCACGGGTGACAGAGATCTAATAAAATCTAAGCACTCGTTCCTATATAAATTCCATTGTTTTACGCGAATATAATTTTATTTATACACTGAAATAGGAGACATTCCAATTCGCTCATTATAAACAGCAACCAATCGGTGTTTGTGAGACGGTTACGGCATTTTCTACGCTATTTATATAATATAAAAAGTATTGTTCAACCAACTTTCGGAAATTAAAATAAAAAATATTATAGGGAAAGTGTAATACGAGTTTTAATGACATCGTTAGGTTTGTGGCGCGGTACAGTCGCACAGAAATAGACATTGACAACCAGCTGACGAGGGTGTCTCCGACTTATTATTAGATTTTTGATCACCTTCTTTATAATACGCACTCATTCATATTATATTTTTACCCAACCATATATCTTAAAGATTCTGTTCGCGACGGTACTTAATAAAAAAATAAATTTCGAATCAGGATTAAACGTTCCTTACGTTTCAATGCAACTGATATTGTGATGATCCGATTAAGAAAAATGTAGGTACGAATAAAAGCCAGTAAAGTATTCGAAGGAATTATGGGAGAATTAAATGATTGATTTGTAGAATATGACAATATTTACATTATCGAATCTACTTTATCGTTTACATAAACATTAAGCTGTTAACATAATAACAATATATTTATAAAAAAATTTAAATACATAATAGCGAATAAAATATATTCAATATACATATTAATACGTGATGAAAATTCGTTGTAATTCGTTTTAGAAATATTGTGCGCATGTAAAAGTGTGCGATTTGGCATAATTAAAGCATAGGTACCTAATAAATAGAAATATATTTAATAAAAAAAACATTCATTATTTTCGTTCTTATTGTCAATGTGACACGCATAATAATCGTCTGTGTCCAAAGAGTAGCACAGAATAGTTTTATAAAGAACTTTGACATAATAAACTGATTTATGTTTGTATATAACAATTTTAAAAATTACAATCGAATTTTAAGCCTCGCGAGACCTAGAATTCATTAATACACGATTACATCATAATTAAATCTATACTTGGCTGTATTTAAAGTATCTATAAGATATGACTGCCTAGTTGGTCGTTGCAAGCGCGACTAACAATCGGATGGTCCTGGGTTCAAATGCAGAGTCGGGTACTATTGGATTTTTCTAATTTAGAATTTCTGGTAGTGACTCGGAGTCTAAAATTATGCCCGATGTATGGCAATAGGCTCACCACGTACTTCATGGGACTTAAATGTAAACGGTGAAACACGGGAGCGTTCTACACTCCTCTGCCTACCCCTCCGGAGATTACCGGCGTGATGTTACGTTTTTAAGGATATATACGACTATTTAATAAGACTTTTTTTATTGCCTATGGTCGTCTTTTCTAGATACGAAAATACACATGATATATTTATTGGATGGATAAAAGTCGTTACGTCTCCGACAATTCTGCGAACACATCTGGGTTATTGCTATTAGCATTAAATTGGGTCACTTTTACTAAAAAAATATTTAAGATTTTGATTGCGATTTCAAATACTTTCGACCCATAATTTATATGCCTTTTTTTTATTTATATGCCTGTCACATTATTAACTTTTAAAAGATGTATTTTATCATGAACATACGAGTATTATGTAAGCCTAAATGAACTAGGACAATAGAACAGTTATCAAACATTGCGTTTGAAGAATAATCTGGAGTAAGAAAACATATACAAAAATGTTATATAACGTCTTAAGGCAACTTCAAATATATCTATTTGATCCCGGAAGGCGTCAGAACTCTAGTACTTACTACGAAAACCAGAATGGTGAATTGCATATATTAATTATTAAAAAATCTTCGGGCGATAACAGATGGCAACGCCAACTAATATGCCTAAGGGATCCTGAATCATACTAAAATACAATTACGTCAGAATAATTAAGGAGTGACAAAGTTAACATAACAGCACAGAGTAAAGCCCTTAAAAATCACGTAGTTACTTGTCCATTTATTCTCCTGAAGTGTTAAGTATATTTGCGCGATAGCTTCATTA
The DNA here is from genome assembly GCA_018246795.1 of Microceris patrobas patrobas. Lineage (NCBI taxonomy): Eukaryota > Metazoa > Arthropoda > Insecta > Lepidoptera > Hesperiidae > Microceris > Microceris patrobas. The sequence goes on from DWFT01000966.1 coordinate 8,502, forward strand.
TTCATTCACTTGCTTCTTTGATTGAGCTACTGTTGAACTGTTCAATAGTTCGTTACATTCTAAATTTAAATAATTATTCGAATTTCAAAGAGAACGTACAAAAAAATTGGCGCACAAATATAACGGTTGCTATCAATTAGTGTTAATCTTTTAACGCAAGTTCCAAAAGAATTGTTTCGATATACGTACATATATAAATACAATAACATGTTCGTAAAGCATTATTTAATGTTATTATTACAGGTCCATACGGTGTAGGCACGCACTGAATACCAGAACTATCGTGCTTCTTTTATATACGAGTATGTATGCTGATTCATAACTGTCTTCATAAACGCACGTTGGCTTCTGACACTAGACTGCAATTTATGAATTTGTGTTGTATATAAATTTAAATGAAAAGCAAAAAGGGATTTATTGAACATCAATCAAAAATGTCTGATTTCTTATAATAAAATCTATTTCACACTGCGCTGTGCGCGCTATAATAAATATCATATTATGTTAAAAATGCACCACTTTCGCATAAATATTTCAGTGCTATTAAGTGGTTATGGTAAAATATATACCTCTATGTATAAATATGCACACCACCACAAGATATGTCTGCCAGTAAAGAATTATAACGATGTTTGTGGGACACCAGACAAGAGCTTCAGAGTTGGTAAATCAGGCGTTTTCGTAACTACACATTCATAAATACTGCTTAGGTATATAAAGTATAAAATAAAAAAATATTTCCATTAAATAAATTACAATCAAGAATGGGTAGCAATATAATATATGTATGTGTGTGTGTTCATTTATATAAAGGGCACTATAGTAAAAGTTATGGCTGGTCAATAAAAGATCGATACTGGCAATTTAGAGAACGGTAAAACCGCTTCCAAATATGTTTGGTACTCCAGTAATTGGTAATTACCGATAATGGACAGATTTATTTACGCGTCTAGAATCCTACACGTACAAAGTTTTATGTTAAGGAGAGGTTGCGCTGTTACGACACGGGTATTCTTTGATATATAGTACTTTACGTTGTAACACTATTTAACTGAACACATCTAAGAATTCACATTACTGAACTCACTGAACATGAATATCAGTAACCGCAGTAACACACTGAGTGTGGTTTTATCGCTGAGCTATTTCCGTTTTATTTTTACTATTCATTCATATATTTGTTATATTTTCGCTTTTTTATCGCAATTTTAATAACATCTACCCACACAAAACAATGAAAAATAATTCAGTTTAAAAAATGCTTTTTTGATAGAGTATTATTCTTAATTCCTTTTTTATATAGATAGATCATTATATACAAATGCTAGTTATTTAAAGCCCAATTAAGTATACATACCATAGAAGCAATACTGGCCGTGAATGTAACTGAGAGTGACTTGCGCCGAATTAGCTTGGATAGCGTGCTCGGAATCATTTAAATAATTTATTTCTTGGCACCACGCCACAACTACGAATATTGTATAGATTTAAGACATTTTGAAAACGAATTTTCAATACACCCACAAAGCGTACAACAAAATTTACGAACATTATTTTGTTTAAACACACCTAAGACTTATATAATATGATTGTTAAATAAAGGCTGTTATTGTTGATATAAGACTTACGGTAAGCAGGAAAAGTAATTAAAAGTAATTAATGAAAGTGTATTTAAAATTACAATTTTTGTTAATTTTAATTACAAAAGTGTCTTTAGAAATCGTAGGACACATTTCAAAGTCGGGTATAATTATTTTAGATATTA
>DWFT01000967.1:0-10265 GCA_018246795.1 Microceris patrobas patrobas
GGTAAACGCAATGGCTCAACAGGTTAGTGAACGAATGAGAAAAGAAGCGAAACGGATTAAATATTCATTAGCATCGACCCTTTTATCATTCCACTTTTCGATATGAGTCTCATCTTAGAATGAGAAGGGTTAAGACTGTAATCTATCACACGATTATAAAATAAATAAAATAGTAATCGACCCATTATAATTCCACTGTTGGAATATGGGTCTCCTCTCATATTAAGAAGGTTAAGGCCATAGTCTGTCACACTGACCAAGTGCCGGTTGGCAGACGTTTAAATACTGAACCTTAATCATACTACGCAGTAATTACGTGTCCCTGCTACGAGTATGTGCATAAAATGGCGTAATAACTAGTTAAGGCGTAACAATATAGGCCATAAACATAAAATGCCGTAGTCACATAGGCTCTATGTACGTTGAGAGTGCGTGGGCGTCTGAATAAGTGAGACAAAACTTGAAGATGTCTTCAATAGACTACCCGATACTGGAAAATGCTTAATAGATATCAAATTAATATCCTTAAACGAGTAATTCTTGTACATACGTACATACATATATTATGTATGAATACGTACATACACATATGTGAATCGCGGAAACAGCCCGAATGATTTTTATAAAATTTAGTTCGTAGGGGGTTTCGGGGGCGATAAATCAATGTTTCATATTTAGAAAATGCGTTTTACCCATGTTTTCATGCAATAAAAAAATGTTACAATATTCTTAGAATACGAAGATAAATTTCGCCACTATCCACAAAGCTATAATAGCAGGGGTGGGAAATCGGGCGGCCCACAAACCAAAAGACCTCGGTTCGCGTCCAGATGTTTTCAATATGATTATTTTTTCCTTTTTTTCCAAGTTCCTTCTTTTGTGAGAAAAACTATTATTGGCAACCCTTTATCAACGCATTTAATTCATATCTATAAAAAAAACCAAAAGATGCCGAGCTCAGCTCGGTTATCCTCGGTTATCGGTACTTGAATTTAATAACGAAACTCACGTAGGGATGTATAAGCTACATTATTTTATTTTCTTAGTCATTATATTAGAACATCAAACTACTATTTTTTTCAGTACATCATTTTCATTGTAAGATATTACTATGAATTGTATCTGGACGAGGTTTTGTTTGTGCTCAATTAGTTTGCTTTGAAATGATTTCCAACTGGTCATATTTATAAAGACAACTAATTATTTTTTTAATTGAACCTAATATAATTTTAAATCATTGGACTCATTAAACGGCTTTGTAGAGTGGGCGACCAGCCGAAGATTAATCAGAGCATGTCTCAAAAGCAATATTAATATAAAGCTACATACGCCATGCCCTTGAAGTCCCATCGTCGCGGCTACACGCACACACCTATAAACAACTGTGTGCTTATTTTCGGGTGTGAGTATATCCATAGGGACACCAGTCAAACACATAGATACACGGACAGACTGGCGCGCTAACTGATGTGTTAAAAGACATTTATAACGAAAGACGTAACATATATGTTACAACGACGATTATTATGTAAGAAAATGTTATCATTTTAATATGTATAATAGCAATAGCAATTTTATGTTAGAAAAACCCAATAATACTTTGCCGTAACCGGATATCCGACTCGGGACTTTATGATCAGCAGTCGCATTTATCATTATAATTTACTAAATCCCGACCACTATATTGTAAGTTATGTAAATATAGACCAGGAATATGAATCTATCTTATTTAGACAAAAACAGATCAGTGAAAACGGAACAAAATTTTGTACAAACGAAATAGGTAGGTACCTGACCCATAACATTGAATAGATATATGTATATGTATCTACTTATCTGAATATTTAATTATCTTTGATTAAAATAATGCTGCATTCTGACAATACGACTGCTAACACAAAAGTGACACGTTCATAACACCGGCTGCGGAAACACGGAAGTCGTACTAACTGAGCGGAAATTCTAGATTTCCTGTATCAACATACAACAAGATTCTAACCCAATGACACTGTGACCGGCATCTTGTAGGATATTTTTAGACATACGAGCAGTCACTTTTCGGTTCATGTTGCATTGCCATTGTTCACCATATTTTCAGATGTGCAGTTCTACGAGTATGTGCAATGTCTGCAGTTAATGCAATTCTTCACCATATTCATGTGAACCAGAGAATGATCCCAGTATTTGTAATACACACACACACTGTGGTTTCGGATACATATGTATAAACAAATAAATGAATGCATAACGAACATGATAATGATAAAATGGGCGAGCATGCTACATCCTAGGCTGCATCGCGCTTTTCATCAGGTGGGATGCAGCCGAACGCAACTCTATTTCAATATTTAAGACAATATTTAAGAAACAACCTTAATGATGCAACCCCTGTTTCTTGAAAATAATATTATTGGTACAAGCTGTGTAAGATGATAGTGAAGGTACAAGATTCGATCCCCATTGTAGAAATTAATTCAATTGATTGTCTGGGCTTATTGCGTTATATTTCAAATTCCGTGGTTACGAGTTTCTTCCTGGAACGTTTGTTCTACCTTTATTTAATTTAAAATGCTAGGAATATTCTTGAGATGCAATTAAAATTTTATTTTAGTATAAATACTGACATTGAAATTATAACAATAATAGCCACATAAATTTAATGGCGGTCAATCTTTTTATGTGAATTTATTGGCTTAATTTCGAATTAAAGTTATGAAAATTCAAAAAGATAATTTTAAAAATGGCAAGAATCATTTTCGAAAAAAAAAAACTTGTGTTGTTCATTCTATAAATAGGCCCAGCTCATCCGTCGCTGGGTGAGCCGGGTGGCGGAGGCAGGGTGGGAGTACAATGGGGGGATTAAGGGGTTTTGGGGCGGCACACAGAGCGGCTGCGTGGGGGTACAGTCCTCGCTGGGAGAAATCGGAGGGTGAGACCGGGGAAAATCAATAAGTATGAAGCCCTCGATGATGGAAATGTAATAATTCATCGTCCGTAGCCTTTATAACTAGCTGAGATGTTCATAAGTTTGGAATGATTTATGGAAATCACATTATTCTAACGGTTACGATATTTTAAATTTATGATCGAAAAGGCGTAAAATTTATAACTCGAAGCGTAAATAATTTATTAGACAACATTTTATAATTAACATGTGTATTATACTCTAGCTATGATCAAATAGTGTTGGTCATCAATAGCTCGTAGATTCGCCCGTTTTTAATGTCGTAACGATTCGGTGAAACATTGAACTGTTTAAAACATTAAATAATCAATTAATATCTGAACTCATCTAAAGTATTTAAAATAAAGTTGGCTGATTACATCATGATTACATCATGATTTACGGAATCATTAATTTTGAAAATCAACTTTTATTTCTTCTAATTTTATTTATTCATTTTCTTCTCATTTTATTTTTCTTTATTACTATTTTTATTCTCTTATTACAAACACGTACGTTAGACGAGTACAATTGCACGAATTTACCTATTAATTTATTTTATTTGACGTGTTATTTTTTGAGAAAAAGTATCTAAATTCAAGCGTAATTAAATAAAAACTCAAGATGTTGCGGTTTTCAACCAGTTATAACAATATCGTATTGTAAAAAAACTCAAGTTACTCTGATATACGTGACCAACTTGATTTGCATCAGTTGAATAAGTATTTCTCAAGCCTTGCGAGGGTGTTGAAACTCTTTTCAAAGATTCAAACAAAAGGGAGGATTAATTTTAGATTTGCCTTGTTTTCAGGTTTCAGAATTTCTACGGGTTTCCTACATCTACAACACAAAACAATAATAATAAGAACGTAAAAATGAAATGTATGATTTCATAGATAGTTCTAGAATACAAATGGATCCAGCTTGCGTGCGCCTATCGATTACTGTTTGAACGCACGGATGGGTTTATCAGCTTTTAGTAATATTCTCATTATGCATTTAATTGATAATATTTTCAGGAATACTTCATCAATCAATTTGTAGTTAAGGTTTACAAGGAACAGACAACAAATGCACGTGATTCCATAGATTTGTTTATGTCACGAAAAAACTTACGAGATAAGTAGAGAGCAGCCAATTTACACTATCTCACTAACTTGATTTAGTCTTTTAGTAGTCCATAACAGGGATTATGAATATAGTACATACCTCGTATGTGGAAGTGATCTGCAAGTTGTAGAAGACTGGCAGGTACACGATGGCGATGGTCACGGACACCGCCCATTCAGAGAGCACGATGGTCCACAGCTGGGTGCCGTACGTGTACATCTCCGCAGGCAGGCCCAGGAGCGAGATCCCGGAGATGTAGCTGTAAGGAAAACACACTGTGAGAGAGCATTGTGCGTAACGAACCGTTCTAATATTATATGTTATAGGTACATATTCTATTACAATGTATTATATAGTAAACAAATATTTTTAACTTTAAATCTATTTTAATTGTAAAAAAAGTTAAGTGCAATATCGGCAGCACAATACAATACGAGTATGTGTTTTAGAATGTAGTATTTGTACAATATAAATTCATACAATACAATTTTTATTAAATGTTCTTTGGACGTAACACTGCATTGTTACGAGGTTTAATTGTTTATGTGAGAGAAAGTCCGAGAAGATAATTATTATATTTCAACATTTAAATTCTTTTCTCCATCAGACGCACACCCACACACACACACATTCTAAGGTGTGCAGGTTTCCTTACGTTGTTTCGCTTCACCGTTAGCAAGTGATATTTAGACTTAAAACGCACTGTTGTAAAAAAGTGCGCACCATGGATTTGAAACCATATTGAGACCCCCGTATTGAGAGGCTGAATTGTTAACTACTAGGCTATCACTGCTATCTGCTATTATTTCTGTACATGTTTGTATTTACTGTGAAGCGATCACTTGTCTCTTTCTTTAAGAATGTGATTTAATGTAGAAAACGGTCCTCAAATAAACAATATAAAGGGAAGTTGTTAAATAGAAACAAAAATGTATTTATCATGTAGTCAAAACAGTCCTAAAGATGATCTAAGTTAACTTATCCGCGTACATATTTCAATCCTCATACCAATTTTTAACCCCTCAATACATGTCATAAAAATTTTTTTTTGTGTATTTTTAAACAGCTACGAGTATAAAAATACGTGCAATATTTAAAAGGAAGAACTATAAACAGAACTAGCATAAATTGATTAATATATTGAGTGATCACATAAATAGATTCAAACCAATTATCAAATAACCAAGACACCCTAATACACAAGAGTCATAACGATTTAATAAAAACTGATAATTAAAAGAAACAAAAAGTCGATTGAGATAACAAATAGAACTATTTCATATCTGAAATATCAGTGATAATGTAGGTAACATATAAAAAAACACCTAGATTCTGTACTTATTACAAAGTATGCGCAAAATAATAAATCATGTCGGAGGGGAGTCTACGACACGAAAACATTTTTTGCATAATGACATACAAACCTGAGGTGGTATCTGTCGCAATAAAGTAGAGGGCGTAGATTAAAAGTGACTCAAGAGAAAAACGCTACCCTCCCGCCATGTTGTTACGCAGGAAAGCCGGAGGGAAAGCCTTCAGCTATAGCCATAACGTTTTCTTATCAAGACAACGCAGTAGCTACCAATAAACTGCCTTCCAACGTTTGTTACCCGAAATTTGACAAAAATACACCTTCCATTTCTTTCGGCTATAGCACACATAAAATAGACGCGCTACACGACCAGCAATGTATGACATGGGTTATTGCAAACACTTTTCTATCCGCAGTTACTAATTCGAAACGTACAAGCCAAAAAGACAATTGCTTGATAAACACTGCAACACTAGTCCCAAGCTGGTGGGAAAACTTGTATATTTTTTTTATCTCGTACGCAATTTCCTTGATAATATTAAACGACTTTCGTCTCAAATCACTTAGTCCTTATGGCAAGTCTGCTACAAGCTTATAATTATTAAAATAATAATCTGTCTTGAGATGTCGTGATAATGTGCACTGCCTTATGAGAATCTCTGACTTCTTTCAAGGAATACCTATTAAATTACCAAGTTTATGATATAGAAAGTGCTATGAATATGAAAATTATAAATAAAATATTTGTTCTAAGTATATCATATGTATAAAATATGAGTACATAGTACGTCCTACATTATAACAGCAAATTTTCATTCTCGAACTGAGAAAATCAAGATATTCGGTCCCTTATGGTTTTGTCCTCGATGTTCTTGTACGACCCAAACCCACAATGAATAACAAATCTAGTGTCATCTACTCGTATATTATAATACTGATCCGTCTTCCATTCCAAACAAGGCTTGGTAGGGAATATTGAGGTATAAATTAAGGATTACTTTATAAACTTTGTTTTGTTTTATTCTACTGACGCTTTCATTGTTTTTTGTATATGTATATGTAGTTAAAGTAATCTGACATTCTCAGTCTTTAGTTTTTTTATGTAGTACTTAAGTTGGAGTCATTAATCAGAAACAGTCACAGTGCATTTATTTAATAAAAACAACTCCTATACCATATATTATCGTATATTTAATCTTGTCTTTCAAATTAGAATTAAAAAAATTGATTCGATTTGTTAAAAATTACTCTACTAACTTTATTACTCTACCAAGAATAATATTACCCTACTTATTACTACGAATTATTCATAGTAATAACAAAAGTAAACATTACTATGAAAAAAAGTTTCAAAACAGCACAGTTTTCTATCGCTGAATCTTGAACTGGAAAAGAACTATTAAGATACTAGAAAGCAGGTAATCATTAAAGTTCTACCTTTAAAATAGCGTACTATGCAAAGTGAAGAATGTAGGTCGAGAATATAATTTTAAGAGACTGTTCTGTACTGTTGTAAAAACGAGCGGTTATTAAAATCAAGGGTAAATTGACATTGTTACTGTTTTCATTCTGATAGTATTGTTTACTATTTATTTTTAAATGATAAATATATAATCCTCTACAAACATTAATTCCGAAAAATGCTGGCTCTTATTGGATTCTACTCGTATTACAGTTTTATAACAATTACACTACAAGCAAAAGCTATAGCGATTACTGTGAACTAACGAACGAAATTATTTATAAACAAAATCTATACTGAGGTAATACAGTGCGCAATTATATTAAAACACAAATATTGACTGAGTAAAGCGATGCAACGGTCATCTAATATTGGTTGTCAATAGCAAACCCGCAACTGTCAGCTCGACAGTACAACATGGCGCTAAATTTATTCGTTCCACCGGAAACAGCTTCGTCAACAACGAAATGCCAATGTATACGCTATATCAATTGGATGCTATTTTTGCTGTTGAAAAGTTAACATCAGGCCTATTATCCCCGAACGGGTAGGCAGAGGAGTGTAGTACACTCCCACATTTCACCAGTTACGTTTACGTCCCCTGAAATAGGTGGTAAGCCTATTGCCATACACCGGGCACAAATCCAGACTTCGAGTCAGTAGTAGAAAAACTAAGTTAGAAACATCCGATAGTACCAGATCTGGGTTTTGGACTCAGAACCTCTCGATCAGCAGTTGCGCTTTTCAACCACTCAGCCAACGAGAAAGGTAATAGGTATACATCTAATTAGTAACTTATACGGATAATACACACGATACATAATAAATAATTTAATGTATGTACATAATATTATTACCTGTTTTTACCGCTAACAAATACAGAACACAATAACGAGATAAACAGAGAGTGCGCGAATTGATTTTGTCTACGATTTTATTAATCTGTATTTTACTGTCTCATCGGCGGCCACGGATTCGTAAAAGATTCGATGGATTCGTAACAGATTAAATAGACATTTTATCAGTCTTTCTTTGGAGTTGAACGTAACATGACAAAAAGTGGAGATATTAATTTTCTATTGTCGAAAGTAAGATTCAGGCATTTATTGTGCTAAAAAAATATTAAAAATACCTGCATACAGTAAACCATAACAGGACTCTCATTAAATAGTGGCTTGATTCCAATGAAGGCCATAACTCGAAATAAGCTAATACTCTCTTTGTATGGATGCCTGTGTTGGTCTATTGCTGAACATAAGCCGCCCCTGAAGGGTTGTTGTCTATAATGCTGGGCGTGTAGTTTGTGGATTTCCCACGCTGGGCATGCAGTTTGAGGATTTGCCACACTGGGCATGCGGTTTGCCCGTGCTGCCGGGTTAAGTGCTGGCAAACTTCATATGCCTTAAAGAATTAATGAAAAACCTACGAGTAAGATCCATCACGATAGTTTCTTTCATAATTGTAGCATATACTATAACCTTAAAAAAAATTCTCCTAGGATCATCGTCGGCCTCTAGATGTCCACTGCTGGACATAGGCCTCCACTAAACGGCGCCACTCCTTCGGGTCCTGGGCCTTCCGAATCCAGCTGGATAGGATAACATAAATAATACCGGAGATATTTCTATACAGAAATGGATTTTTATTACATTTTCAACTATGGTTACAAAATTCACTTAATTTTAAACATCAAATCGAACTCTTGCAGCATGCAAACTCCTTCTATAGAAGTAAGTTAAAAACTTCTTCGAAGCGTTTAAAAATCATAACTTAATAAAGGCAAGATAGTTTTACACGCATCTCGACTCCCCTACTTTTTCTGCGCACTTTTTCCTGTTCCTTTTCTACCGTCCCTACTAGTTTCTGAAGTGCGCTTATAAATTGATATATCTTTATTCACATCATAACGTCCACTACAAAGTAACACACTCCATTCCCGAGCCATTAAGTTAACATTTTATGATCGTATCATATAACAATATCTTAACTGACACTGTATGCCTCATAAATATGGCAAGTGGGGAATATGACATTCATGATCCTACGCCACATCCTCATTTTTCATCCTGTTATTGCAAGGCTAAGTAATAAATACATTATTACTTCTTGTACATAAATACATTATTAAATCTTAATGTAAAACAGTCACAAATAGTGTGATTGGAAGCTAAGGATTTTAATGGTAGTAAAATGATAACGATTAACGGTAATGATTTAAGGCATGTAAGGGGTTCCAACTATCATCTCAGGAGTCCAAGCCAACCTCACCTGCACGTGGTGCACACTGCTATAACAGACGAGGCTCTGGCCACCGGCTGATTGCAGTATAGCGCAGCCTAAATAGCGTTGCGAAAATCCGTACCCTGCGATCTCCAACCCGCATGCCCAGCGTGAAGATTACGGGCATAAACCTCCTTTTGGAGAGGTCTATGTCTAGTAGTGGACTGAGATAGGCTGATGATGATTATGAAGTCATTTTAAAAACTTTAGAATCATGAACAATAATAATCGGTAACCTTGCTTTCAGATAGGCCTTTCTCGCTACATTGTTCTAGTTATGTTGAATAAAATACGTATTTTACTATCCATTGTGGTTGTCATGAGTGAATTAAAGAATCGTATCCCCAAGATTTTGATATATTTATGTCCTTTGTGCAAGATTTGAGTATAGCCTCAAGTTTCGCTCATAATTACCTGGGTTGGTAAACGTAGAGTACGACTTTTTGCACCGCCTTCTCCTTCTACAGCAATGTGTTCTACGTTCTAGACTTTGACTTTTAAGATAGAGCTTGACATACTTTACATTCTAATAAATGTTCATGATTAGACACTAATATTCTTTGAAATAGTTCGATCTTTACAGTCTTATCTCGGGTTTCTTGCTAATGTCCATGGATGGTGGCGGCCTCTTGCGGCTACTAGGTTCGATTGCTACCTTCATATTAAAAAATGAATCTTTAGTTCTAAATCCGATCCCTGCAAGGTAATTTCTTCAAATACCGTATAGCGAACAGTTTAGACGACAATACCTATAAGAAAAGCGTATCAAATTGGCCGTACTAATACAAATACCTATAAATTCATGTAACCTGTTATAGTACATAATTGAATTTTCAATTAACTGCATGTCATCAATAGGTTAACATTGTTAGTTGCGTGCGCTATTATGTTATCATTCCATGTTAATTAAGTATTTATTAGTTATTTCAAATCATTCATGCATAAGATACGTAGTCAACAAATTAATCTAAAATCCTAACAAACTACTGTACTAATTAGTAAAAAATAAAGCAAAATCACGCCTGTAGTCCCCGGAGGGGTAGGCAGAGAAGTGTAGTACACTCCACGTTTCATCAGTTACGTTGAAATCCCATGGTATAGGTCATGATGGTGCATTATTATAATACATAATTTTTAAATAAACTAAATGAATTTCA
>DWFT01000968.1:0-10265 GCA_018246795.1 Microceris patrobas patrobas
AATATCTTCCGAGAATATAGGAGGAACAACCTTAAACGTTGTTGAGGACACCGTCCAGTAGAGACATTGTAGTTACATCATACTCAGCGCTTTACAGTTTTGTTCTCAAAGTTTATATGACTGAAAGAGTTGTTAAAATGATTTAGAGTTTTATTGGACCGTAACTCAAGCGAGTTTAGCGCTATCGTCGCGAGAAGCGAGTTGCAACTTCGAAAGTGCAAGTTAGAAGTTACGTATTAATCGCATCACAAGACTTAGAGTGAGTTGTAAAAGGACTACTTTTTAATACAAACATTCTACTCTAACATACGAGTATGTGCGTAAATATTATTGACGGAGTGTACTACTCTTCTCTGTCTACCCCTTCGGGGATTAGAGGCGTAATATTTACGTATTACGTAACAGATTTTATGAAACCAAAAAAGATTATATAAATACCCAATTATTTAATGTATATTTACAGGCTTAAAGAGAACGAAACAATAAATGACAGTGTAGGTATAAAAAGTTTAGTCCTCCACTTGAGGTGTGACTAAAATGGCACACATATTTTACTTTCAAAAATTATGTGCAATTTCAATACTAAATAGAAAATTCTTATAACTGGGAATAAAAATACATATTTTGTCCACGACTCATTGACAGAATAAATCACGTATAAATATTTCATCATAGTTTATTTCAAAATTCGAGTCTCTCATTTTTTAAACTTAACGTCACACTACTCGAGACCCATTTTATTTTGACTGACAACATCAATTAATGCAGGCGCGGTATTACGTTACAAAGGGATCCGACAACTGAGTTTTAGTAATGGACTATCAATATTAAAGTATGGGATATTTTTGTAGCGTTTAAAATAGTAATCTCATCTATATTTTTTCCCGACGAACGCTGAGATTATTTAATATTGAAGCATCATATCACTGACTAAAATGAAAGCACAATAATTTAAAGTATGTTAAAAAATATAACTCTATTAATATATACCGATTGATAATCCTACCGATTGACGGTACTTAGTATTGGTTTTATCAACAGTTACTAAGTACTATATTCAGTTGTTATTCTCTTTGTTAATTGTAGTTCAACTCATATTTCTCTGTCTCAGCATACAGTGATTGCTTTGTAACTCCTTGCGAATAGTTTAGTTTTTAGGTCATGAAACATCGTATCAAGATACTTGTTTTTACTTTACCAGTTTTCAAACGACCGACATTAAAAACGGAGGAGATATATTATTTTCTATTTTTTTTAAATTTTTTTTTTGTTTATCTTTTATTTAGCAATTTAACATTCTCCAGATCTACGTTGTAGTTACGCTATATATTACCTATTTCCTCATTTAATGCTAATATTAATCCAATTATCCATAGTATTGTAATGTACGTTGTCAATTTCAAGCTACGAATATAATCTCTGTATTGGATTGAAACTGAGTTACTATAACAGTTATCGCTGGGATTAATCATAATCACTAGATGTAGATAACAATTGATGAATATCAATCAATCTACTTACTACTAATTTCATTAGATTATTTGCTTCTAGTTTGAACGCATCATTTACTGTCCCTTAGTACCTATATTTGCATTCAATGGAAACTTCTTGTGTGACTTCTTTTAAATTATTACGATAATTATAATCATCAAATTCTTTCGAATTGCAATAGAACATAACTGCACAGAACATAGGAGTGTTTAAAAGTACTAACATGTCTCTGACCATTTTCGAATGGAAAATTATGAAGTGAACCAGAAGGTTTTATTTCACGGTGAGACCAATCCAGTAAATTAATTATTGACTAACAATAGCATATTAACAGGGACTAATTTTAAACATTAGGGACGTTATTTGACGAAATTCTAAGACTCGTAGTCACAAGTCTTCGATAAGTGGATCGATCGATTTAAAAATATCTGATTCGAAGTGCAGTCGATATTTTTTTAAAGGAATTATTCTTACGTCGTAACAGTTCCTCTATGATCGGTCGAATTTGGCTGGAATTATTTAATAAGTAGTTAAACTAGTTTCAGATGCTTGTACCTACTGGCTAAGTTAGTAGTTTTTAGGACAATTACACTTTGCAACAAATATATACACGATTTATTGGGTTGGTCAATTACTCAACCTTTCAGATAGCTATTATACCAATAATATACATATGTCTCTGGATGACGACAACCATTTGTGTTGCGTTGCGTCTCTTGCATTTATGATTTAACATTATGATATAGTAACAAAATTTATAAACAAAAAATATTACTATGAAAATGTTTTAATTGAAAAGTTTGCTAAAAAGAAAACCAATAATGCTATCGGGCGGACGTCTAATCGAGAAACTCCGCTGAACTCGGGATCAGCTGTTTAATCCCTTCGTTTCTCGGACAATTAAACTTGTGATTTAACACAAATCGAAGACGCAGCTCCTGGAGTACAATAATTCTTTATTGGATGAGATTACTTCGCCCAATATTTGCTGAATTGCAGGAGATTGGAAATATTGGAATTACACGCAGTATTTTATATGCGATAAACTTGCCCGTAAGCCATCTTTTTCGGAGAGGAGACGTATATCCAACACTGAAACAATAAAAGAGTTTTCTATTATGATAATAATGATAAAATCGGTTTTAAAATTCCTTGCGAGTAATGAAACCGTGCATTTCTTTTCAACGTTTTGATTCATTTATAACCGATTTCCATTTTTATCAAGCCAAAACATTTTTTCGCTTTACGCATTTCCCTAATGAAATATTAAAATAAATGAAACCGAAGCATTTCATTTCACCATAACAGCATCCTTCATAAAATCTTGAATATTTTGAATTGCCTTCATAACGCGATTGTAATCGTTATCCGCGAATATTCGCGAAATGCACGCCGAAAAATCGCTAATGTAGTTTATGTCCGTAATAAACCATTAACAACGTGTTTACGTGTTTTGAAAGCTAAACTAATAAGGACATTAAAATTATATGAGTACAGCTCAACAGGGAGTCCGTACAAAGGAATAACGATAAATGTTTTGAAAACATCGGCTCGTATAATTTTATAATACTCCTCGACAATATTAAGTCTGTCCATAAAATTGCATATGACCCGTTTTACTGCGCCATTTTAAGCTTTATGTGTTTGAGAAGAAAGTTCTAAGCCCTAATATGGGGCACTACGGGTGAATGTTTTATATTTGTTACCGAATGGATAGGTAGTTCAGATGCTTGACCATCTTTGTCAAATGCATACTCCTAATCCTCACAGAACACACATTAGACACGTTATTGTATAGTCATATAACTTCTGTGTACAGATGAGTAAGGACGCAAGCAAATATCGTATTTAAACACTTGTGATACAGACCACAATCCGTTGAAATAATTTAAAGGATTGGATTGGTTTTTTGTACAAATGCCGCGGTGAAAATACCGGATTTTGTCGATTCTCTTTCGAATTGGTCAACCAATAAAATTTTACGATATATTTTATTTAATATTGGCTTCAATAAAATCAAAGAAGGGCTAAATTAACGGTGTCCTATTATATAAATGTGATTAAATTTAATCATCCATAAAATTCTCGGTTATTTCATGGTTCGGTTTTCCGGCCTATTTACTGTTGCTCTTTACATTGAACAGTTTTATTCAACAATAATGCTGCTACTGCGAGTTATTTAAACATTACTTTATTTGAGTTGTTCTTTAATTATGTACTCAATTAGTTCAATTTTACAGCCGTTTCTGTTAAATTGTCACTTGTTTATCTTATTATCGAACGTCTATGAAAAATTCCTTTTTCCTGAATACGTTAATTACATTGTCTCACTTTTAAATTAAATACCGCCATCTTTTTATAAACGCCACTCATATACGCAACTACGTTGTGTTCGTTTTTTATGATTTCTCTCAAACATTTCTACCGCTCAATTTCTTCCGAACCAAAACCGACTCGAGGTTATTAGGTTTTTTATTTAACATTTCACCTCGTAAAATGAAATATAAAAATTCCTATTTCCCGATGTAAACAAAGTACCGTAAAATAAACAATTTCACCGATAAAGGTGCGTACACACGTTTGATGTAACGTCACGCGTGACAAATGTGTAATCGTCAGAACTTTGGCTCTGTGAGGAATTTAGTGCGTTTAATTACTCTTGAGCGGGTGAACCTCGCGTCACTTTTTTGATGGACGGAATCCGGTTCTGGTGATTGACTGACGGGCACGTCTCATATTGTCCAAAGAATGTTCCATTGCACAAAAAATACATTCGATCGAATACATTGTTGGAGCATGCCTAGGGCGTGTAGTATCTAATTGAAAATTTAGTATAACATACATTTTAATTATCAAATACAACTACTGTTTCGAGTGAATCCTACAGCTTAAAATTGAATCTTATTTTCTGGTTCACGAACATTTAAATATTTTAAACAAAATTTTAAAATATTGAAAACCAGATTTCGCGACCGTACGATGGAATCTGCACACCTCAGACTTCTCTCTTATATTTTCTAGAGCGCTGGAAATATGCCGACCCGAATTTGACCAACGTGGCATGGTATGACCCTATCGCGGCTTATTCTGGGCAAGAACCCGGGTCTAATTGTGAAACAATTAATGTTGTAGATGAAGCAATGCAAATGAAGATTAAAGCAGAAGAAGGATACGACACATTCAATAAATTATTACTTAAAAACGACATTTTGATGGATTTTGTCCTCCTACCTGAGCTATATAATATGGTAATAGTAACAGCGCTACGACATCTCAATTAGCCTCACTTACAGATACTCGAAAGCGCAGTGGAACCGCGCGATCGTCATCATGACTTTGACGAACTCAAATTCCTGAACACTGCATGCTACATGTAGAATGTATAATGTGTCATACACTTTTATTGTAAATTTTGTACTTATCGTTTTCACTATTGAAATTTAAATTATAAGCAAAAATAAATAAAATGCATCATTAATACTTGTTTGTTACCTAGACGTAGTGACTCTACATTATTTGGTCTTTTTGTAATTGCACTAGAAACTTCTTGAGTTAGAAGTCTACGACTAGTCTAGTCTAGTGAGAGAAATATTTGACACTCCGTGCTCTCTGCGGAATTAGCGTAAGAGAATTAGCGTAGCGAATTCACTTTGGAATTAGCGTAAATAAATAAAATTAGTTTCGTCCTAGCCATACTTAGTTAAATTTTAACATTTTGTACCAAATGATATACTAAGATGAAGTGATTCATTGCTAAATATGGCCAGTTTGAAGGTATAACCATTGAATCCTCGAAAGACACTTTAAGCCTAGCTAATGACTGATACTTTATTCCAGAAGGTCGCGACAACCACAATATAATCACTGGGATCTCTGGAGTTGTATCGAAACAAGCTTTTAATACTGCGACATTGGTGCCCGATTGCACTCTTGTTGAACAGCGGAATAATATTGATGAACACCAGATTTGAAGTTAAAGGCAAAGTGGAATGTATCGGATTATTTGAAATACTGAAGAATTCATCTTTCCGCACGAAAACCGGCAAATATCTATTAGCAGAGGTCAATTCTACCTGCAGGTGGGTTTTCGTAGGATGGTTTGACATTTAATGTAAGTATTATTCTGTTTATGTGGGAGTGTACTACGCTCCTCTGCTTACCCCTTTGGGGATGACAGGCGTGATGATACGCTTTTTTTTATTAATAATATTTTTCTTTTAGGTATATTAGTGAATAGTTTCATGATCATAATTATCATTATTAAAGAGGAAAAATTGGACTGATTTTCCTTTCAAGTAGAAGCAGCACAATAATTCTCTTAGCTTTTTCAATTAATTGTGAAGAAGAAAATATTTCTTTCACCAAAGATAATTCCTCGTCAATTTCTTAATTGATATGAACTTTAATTCCGTACCGCTTTCTGAGATGCCATTAGTAAATTATTTTCAGCAACATATTCACAAATAAATTAGTTAAATAATATATGATTTAAACGTTACATCATGCCTGTAATCCCCGAAGAGGTAGGCAGAGGAGTTTAGCACACTCCAACGTTTCACCAGTTACGCTTAGGTCCCATGGAATATGTGGTGGACTATTGCCATATACCGGGCACAAATCCGGACTCCGAGTTACTACTAAATTCTAAATGAGAATCCAATAGTACCCGACCCGGGTTTTGAATCTGGGACCTGCCGTTCGGCAGTTGCGTTCGCAACCACTCCACCAAAAAGGCAAGGATTAACACAACTTAATACATACAAATTAATAATTTTATTATTATGAACATTAAATATACTATTATTTACTATCTTCGGGAATTAAGGCCGTAATTTTGTGTTATTTACCCCTATAATTTAATTAACCAAAGTAACTTCCATTAAACAATTGTAGTTTATTTAATACATTATGTCTTATTTGCCTTCAATCAATTGTTTTATTTTATAACAAGCTCTTAAACATTGATACCGACGAGATGGAAAAAATAACGTATCTGTGACAGGTTTTAATTTTATCACACCATCGACAGGATAATTAAGAAATACCTGTGATTTCTTAAGAATTTTTAGGGAACGATATTCGTTAAAGTAACTTTTGAGTTTTATTCGTGAAGAGGAAAGTTTTTTTAGTGGTTTAATGCCTTCGTTTGTGTTCTTGGTATGTCTTTAATCGATGTTATTTGAATTTAACTTCACATAATTTAGCTATACCCGTATACGGTAACAATATTCCGTTTCATATTAGTGCTTGAATTTGACCAGTAATTTGATAACTGCAGTTAGCTTTTTAGACGAATTGTGATTATGAATAATGTTAGGTTAAAATTTACCTATTAGTAATTTTTATTTTAATTTGAGGTAAGTATAGGCTTGATTGAGTTTAATTAAAATGTTTATGTTAAATTCTTCGCCTTAAGGGCGAAATGTGAAAATATTACATTTATTAAAGACTGGCCATCTATAAAATTAAACAATTAATGTCGGATATATGTCTATTTGTTTGATGCAAATGCGATGTAGACAATAAATAATATAACTCCAGCTATTACTGCATTACACTCTCTAAACAATATTCAAACCCGTAAAACACTCGCACGCCCGGGAATAAAAAGCAAAACGATGTTTTGATTAAAACGTATTTGACGTTTCAATTCGTAAGCCATGGTGCTGTACATCCGACGACGATGTTACTCATACCTAAACAATGTACTTCACAGGGCTAAATATACAGTGGAAGTGATAGAACTTTGGTTGCCATCTGTACGCATATGTAATGGAGTTATTCGGTATTCCAATGTGTCAAAAAGAACATTTAGTTTTTCAAATGTGACAGTAATAATATTTTATTCTTTTTAAATGAGATGCTTTTGTGGGTTGGCTGTGACAGTTGGATTGCAACCGTATGACAAATTCGCGTTTGCAAAAAGCTTTGAGTTTTAAAGCAGATTAATGTGAAAAAATGAATTCATACTTATAATTTTTTTATGTTAATGCGATTTACTGAACTCACTGTAACAAATTTCTTTGATTTTGGATATGTTATTTCTGTGGACTATTTATATATTAATCCTAGCCTTCAACGTGGATAAAAATACAATACCCATTCTAGGTTTGAAATTTCTTTGAATTATTTTTTAGAACTGGTATTATGTATTATAATCGAACGTCAATACATTACTAAGCAGAAAATAATGTTATCGTTGTGAAAGAATATCTTATGCTTGTCTATTAAATGATTCCGCCGCATCAGTAACGACTTTTTCAATGGTAACTCTACATTAAGCATTATACAATTTTTTGCTCACTAGCAAAATTAAGTTTTTTAAAAAAAAATGAATATCTGTTTGTTGTGATCGTTACGGGCATTTTTTGGCTAATTACATCGACAAAAAGCTGACAAGCGCTGTCAATATCAGCATTATTTTGTAACTTTCATACTAGCGAAACATAACGTTTACAGATAAAAGCCGCTTTCGGTAGTGCGCAGAAAATTTTTAAAATGTCAAAAGTGTCGTATCCCTAAATTTTAACTGCTCTAGTATAAAAAAGAATTTCTTTTACATTTTTCGCTCACATTTCATCGGATATTATAGGCCGGTCTATTATTCAGGATGCGTTAATAGAGTAGCTGAATTTTATTGCTAGCAATAGCTTATATGGTATTTCAGGTCATATTCCATCTATAAACTAAATTTCATCCAAATCCATCCAGTAATATCAGCGTGAAAGAGTAACAAACAACCGCAAAAACTTCTGCATTTTATATAACAGTATTGATTCATGCCAACCTTCGTAAAGCATGGAACGCTAATGTGATAGGACTGGAGCTATGGGTGCACGTTACACAGTGTTTTGCTATTTCCATCTGGTAATCATATAAAAGTCACGGACACTCATGGTCAACGTACGCGGTGCGATGAGCAACTGATATGCCGTGTAAGGCATAAGAGCGAGCGGATATATTATTTTTATATCGTCTTGATTACTGGATGCGACAAGCCGAAGACAGGACACGATGGAGCTCATTGGGGAACACTTATGTCCAGCAGTGGACTGAGATAGGCTGATGATGATTATATCGTTACGCCAGGTATATTACACTGTAGGTGGAGAACACCGGATGTCACATTTTTGCCTTTTACGTTACGAGCCCCTACTAGATTATCACTTTTTACTCCTAGAAAGGATAACATTTTATTTAATCATAGGAACACAATTTTTACAGAGTTACTCGAGTGTTCAAGTGAAGTTTTTATAGTCAGTAAACTCTTTACTCTTGTATTTTATGCAATATATTATATCATCAATGTGGTATAAACCCAGTAATGTATCAATAAATTGAAAGAATATGTAATTATTAAATGATCCCATGAATTATAAGTAGTACTAACAGTTACATCACAAATGCACATACATATACATACATACATTACTTTCGCGGTATTCTCACTATGTTCCTCAAGGTTAGCAAAGCGTTGGCTATATCTCTGGCGTTATAAATGTTTATAAGCAAAAATAAATATCATCTAATAGTCTGTTTGTTTGCCGATCTAGTAAAATTATAGAAAGAACTGTTCATTTTAGCTTATAACTTGGACACTGAATAAAAGAGGAACAGTGATATGGCTCTCGCATCATCGGTCAATTACAAAAAGGTAATCCCGGGGGAGCACTTAATGAATCATTATGGGCGGAGGCACCGCTCGCCCGACGGCTCATGAGCTGAATTTATGGCATCGCTGTCTTATTTACATGTTTTTATTAAATTCATATTTTTAACGGTTTTCTTTTACAAGCACTAACATGCATCGCCCAGTTGGAAGCATTCGCGACAAGTAATAAATATTTTAATTACATATCCAAATTGATTCAATGTTCTTTTTTCGAATATTCAAACATGGAACGTTGAAAGCACCGATGCGAATGTTGTTGATATAATCGGTTCGTTCGTCGATTGTTTTTGTTATTGATAGCTCTATTATTAATACCGATTCCCTTTTAAAATAATAGTTGTTGCTTAAAAATGAATTCTGGTACATACAAAAATTTATATTTGTTGTTAAATAATGATAGTTTCTTAAAACTTTCGTCATCATCATCAGATTTTTAGTTTTTCCACTGTTGTACACCAGTCTCCTGTCGGAACCAGATGAAGAAAAGGGTTATTGGTTAAAAATATCTTAAATCCTAGACCGTCAGCATTAATGCTATGATTTTGATTGTCTAATGGTGTAGTGGTTAGTAACCTTGCTTGTTAAGCTCAAGGTTATGAGTTTAATTTTAATGTATAACAAATATTTGTGTTACGAAATGAATATGTACATTTTGTGTCTGGAAGTAACACTACATATTTACTTGACTGTATAACATTTATCCGCTCTTTAATTACCATAGTCCAACTTATTCCATAGCAGAATACTATATTATGAACTGTTATATTAACAATAATTGTTCATAACAAAAATTCCCTAGATAATACATTTATTTGCGCTCGGTACAACGAATTTTATAAGCCAGTCAGATAGAGGTTTGAGCGACTCGGAGTCAAAGGCGACGCGTCAGAATCACACGCTGACTTGTGACCCCCCCTTCCACCAGAACGAGGCGCGCCGCAAGTTTCACGTCACGTCTTCATAATGTATTACTTTAAATCGAGTCTCGTAAAATTATACTTAATAATTTTGTCTGTGATGTGAAATGGTTGTTACTTTGTGTTAATAAAATTTATTATTTTATTTTTAGTTTTTTTTTTCGTATGGAAGCCATTTGAAGTTT
>DWFT01000969.1:0-10264 GCA_018246795.1 Microceris patrobas patrobas
CCCTAACCTTATTATGCGTTACTTTTAATTGTAATTAGATCACGTGTTATTAAATAATTCTGAATGAAAAGATTTAAATATATGAAGCTTGATAGCGGCCAAGGACATTCGTAAGACATTACATTTGGAAATGAAAACATTTGGGAATAGAGAGCTCATGAAATAATTAACAGGCTTGTTATATAAATGTGGTTACTGATATTTAAACACCATAAACATCCTGTAAACGGGCTTTTAATTGAAGCTTTGCGCTAATTAATAAATTTGTAACTTTTTAAAATGTTGGTGATATGATATTAAAAAACTTACGTGTTCTTCCATGACTTACGTGTTTCTGATCACCCGTCTCTTTGTAAATACACCTAACAGTATAAATAAAACAACGGTTAAGGTTTTCACTGTTTTTTTTCTATTTATTTTTTGCTTGAAAATAACACTTATTATATAGATTGCAAACTGTTGTGTGTAATTACAGAGCTACTTAGGTTTAGCTATTAACTTTAGAATTTAATGTGACATAATTTCTTGATCCTTATTTAATGTTACGTCCTATTTTCTTAATAGGTTAGTGGTTTCCAAGTACCACCTGCTGAACTGGAAAGCCTGATAAAGGAACATCCAGCAGTGTTTGATGCAGCGGTAGTTGGTGTGAAGGATTCTAAAAGCGGAGAAAGACCAAAAGCGTTTGTTGTACTGAACAAAGGATTTGAACCCAATAGCGCAGAAATTATGAACTTCGTTAATGAAAGGGTCGCGCCGTATAAGAAGATAAGGGACGTGGTATTTCTGGATGTCATTCCAAAGAATCCTTCAGGAAAGATCTTGAGGAGGGTATTGGTGGAGAAGTTTACCTAGGTTATGGAATAAAGATTAAAAGACTTTTTTGTTGTTATTCATCTAAGAAACTTTTATTCATGACCCATTTTTGTTAAATGATGCATCACGTGTTCAGGCAAACATGACCAAAGTTGACAAAAAGTCAACGCACAGCAACACCTCAGATTAAACCCTTTTATTATACTTTGATTTCACAACTACCATAATAACTAAGATTTTTAACCATTTCACTATTGGATATAGTCTTTTCAGAATTAGTTGGATTAAACCATTATAACACTGGTTAACTGGTCAAGTGTTGATTAGTAAACCTCAAACCTATACAGGTTTGTACTTTTCCCTCCCTCACCTTTCCATTGATTGATAGTTAATATTTATAGCGCGCATATATTCCTAACGTTAATGGTTCGTGCGTGGATTCGAATCTTAGTCTACTGAGTGGAACGCTAACATTTAAACCACTAGGCTAGCATTGTTCGTTAAATATTCCGTCCCTATGAGTATGATTACAGAAACAAAATCAAAAACCGTACTTATAATATTATCCTTTTTTGAAATATTGAAGTATTAGCTTTCAATTATAAATGTCATCATTAAAAAGGAGCGTCGGTCGCTCTCCTACACGATGGTCTGACGACCTGAAGAAGATAGCGAGAGCTACTAGATTCGGAAGACCCCGAATTGAAATGAATGACGCCGATTAGGGGTGGCCTATGTCCAGTTGTGGACATCTAGAGGCTGACGATGATGTTGGTGATGGTGATTATAAATTTAGGGACATCTACATCTAAAGGCAATTTTTGTCATGAAAATTCCTGAAATTAGTCATATATATGTATATAAAATAAAACCGTTTCAATAAGGGTTGTACAGTCTTGTCTTTAACGGATATAAAGACAATCATATTGTAAAAGATAGTAATATTATAATTATAGAAACTGTTAATTACTGTATTTAAATAGGTATACTAATTACGTAGGTACAATTAATTATAACTAAGCAATGTCAAATTTCGAAAACGACTTTCCATTTGAAAGTGGTGTCTACGGGTGATCGCATGGAACTTGTTACTAGACATTTAAACATGTCATTACATAAGACATTACCATAAATATACTATAATTATGATGGGGCGTGATAATAAATTATTCATAATGAAGGAAATACGTACAGTCGGACACGAAAATAAATGTTTACTTTCTTTAAATAGTGATTAATATATTTTGTTTTAGAAACTTTAGTTGTATTGGCATTAAATATATTGAATCTGGTAGAAAAATGTGAGGTATATGAAATGGCGAAACTGTGAGAAACAGTAAATACGGTATATGTATACCCATAACCTTTAAAGCCTGTCATCGTTCATTGTTGGACATAGACACTCAATAGCACGCCACTGACCTCGATCTTCAGCTCGCATCCAACCACATGCAGCCACTTTGCGTATATCGTCCTTCCACCTAGCTATGGAAATAGTACTCCGTAAAATGTCTTTCGAGATAGTAAGTAATCATTAACAAAATGTACAGTGTTGTAATATATGTGTTATATTAAAATTATCGCATGACCTTGACACGGCGACGCGATACCGCAATAACTTATCGCTAACGACGTGGTTTCTTGGAAAATATAAATGTATACAAAAAAATAAAATCAGCAACAAAATTATAATATCAACAATATTTTATTTCAACATTAAATATATTCTCATAAAAATCAAAAGACTATCGGGCATATGTACATTGAGAAAATAAAACAGATCAAAAGACTTATAATTGGAAACAAAAAATTGAGAGCTAATAATATTATTAGCTCTGTTATAAAACTTTCTATTAATTTTGACGAAATAATTTGTTTGTGAAGTCTTAATACCAATATTTTTGATAAATAAAGTAAATTTTAGATTTTTATTGTAAAACAAACTATGTATTAAGGTGGTTTAATAAGACTATATTATGCAATAATAATTAATTCTATACTTCTGTCGATTATACACTTAAATTGTTTACCTAATTGTTTACCTACCTACCTTTAATTGTTACCTTGGCTTAGTTAACAATTACTCTTCAGATGTAGCTGCAAATTTATATATTTAATCTTTATTCTTTAACCTAAAACTAGGTTACAAAAGGTGGACATAATGCCTAGTAGCATTCTGTACCAGTGAACCCAGAATGACGGAGAGAAATTGCTGTAGACACAACAAACTTAATGGTTTTTAAAAAGAAAACAATATGATAACAGAATAATATAATGAATAGATAACTTTATTAACATTTTCGCTTAGTGATTGCTCGGATCACATCCTCTGCAAATGCTACATAGTGTAACTTTTTAATTTAAAAGGTGCAAGTTCGATTCTCATCCAGAAAAATAATATAAAAATTTAGAATCATTTTAAGTTGCCATGTGTTTTACTACTTGCAACTAATGATGTGTCATTATATCATAATCTTCATAGGTAGTTCGAAAACGCATATTTTTATCGATGCTCGCTTCTTATGGGAATTGTTAATCTACGAGTATTAATGCCCTGAATTTGTAAAACTTAACTTGTACACCGCCACGTTTCACCAGTTACGTTTAAGTCCCATGGAATAGGTGGTGAGCCTATTGTCATACACCGGGCACAGATCCAAACTCCGAGTCACTAATAAATATTCTAAATTAGAAAAAACCCGACCCGGGATTTTAACCCAGGACCTCTTGATCAGCTACTTCTAGAAATTCTAAATTAGAAAAATTCAATAGATCCCGACCCGGGATTTGAACCCAGGACATCCCGATCGGCAGTCGCGCTTGCAACCACTCGATCAACGAGGCAGTACAGTTACTTATGTTCCTTAGTAATATTAATTTTTGTTACTTAATTAATTCAATCGCTTATTTATGTCCAATCCTTTTTTATTAATTCATTAATTAATAGTTTTTATATAAAGGATACTAAAATACATACAAGAAAGAGGACGACGGAATGATCCTTTATTTCATTATAAAATTAGAAATATAAGCGTTATTGACTTTCCGTTTACTTTAAAATATTAAAGTCACTTTGAATTAATAACAATGTTCGAAAACAGTTTTAAATCCTGGTCTATGTAGAAGTGTTATTCTCTTTTAATGAATGTCGCTGTTTGGGTACAGACAAAATCTCTAGAGTTTCGTTAGTTCTACATTCTCGTATACGTCATCAATACACAGCTCTGACTAAAGCTTCTTCCAAGTTTAATTCGCTGATATTGAGCACATTCTAAACGTGGCGAATTGAAACCTTGCAATTTATTAGAAAAGCAATTTATATAACCTGCTTTTCTACATACACACCAGCATCCCTACAAAACGTTATTAGCATTGCAGATATACGGAGCGTTAGCTTAGCTCCAAAGGTGTACCTAAACGCATTAGTTGATATAGTAGTACTATCGTTTGACGTCCTTTTAACTTTAAATACAGACGAGTATCAGCTGCTGTGAATAGGTACCTAAGTTATAACTCATCGCCAGTTATTTCCTCATTTCCTATTTTCACCAACTCAAATGATTAATCACAAATATATAATTTATTCTCTTGATATATTTTAATAGGGAGTTAATAATAAGAGAACTAATATCCCAATTTGATTCTAAAAAATTTCGCACTCAAACAAAGCGCTTAATTTTAGTCAAATTCTTTAATTTCCTTAAATATATAATTTTAAGCAGACAGATTAAAGCGATTAATTTGAAATAACGCTAATCATGTCTTCTCACTTGTATATTATTGCTGTCTATATTCGCACACGTTTGAATCGCAAATAAAAATAATCGTTTTGAGGTTTCAGTTGTTTGAAGGGTCTAAGTCATAAAAATCCCGATATAAGACTATTTAATATCCAATAGTAAAAAAAAAATTTAAAACAGTAAGAAACAAGAACTTGTTCTGCCTTTTGCTAGAATTATTAAAGAGCTAGAGTGTCTTTGTAAAATATTTCTTGGTCAAATACGTTTCTATATTTCATTTATCATTTTTATTTCCTCAATATAACCTACGTCACTTAAAACACGCGATTACTGAAATTTTTCATGACGTCACATTCTGTATACGCAAGACAATTTAGATTTGTTTCTTCAATAACTCGACTTCTTACTACACGTAATTACTGATGGTTCTCTGCTTAATATAAATATTTTTCATCAAAAATATCCAAGGAGGAAAACAGAAATGTCAATAATGTGATCTTTAGAATTTCTTGATTGGAGGAAATACTTGTCATCGGTCAATACTTTGAAATCGTTGTTCGGGAAGTTGCGGATAAGTGCAATTATTCTATAATGAAACTTTACTTCCAACAAAAGAAGTTCTGAATCAATTTTAAGAGTCTCAAAGAAAATTATTCGTCCATTTGTTTGGTAAAAGAAAATCGGAATTATCTTTTCAAATTGCCACGAAAAGATTTTACTCGGTTGTAAAATAAAGACGAAACAGTACTTATTTAAAAGAAAATTATCCGAAGCTTAGTGTTTTGATATATATTGTCCATTGCGGAGGTTTGGGGTACGAATCCTAGTAGCCAGCTAATTTTACGAAGGTATATTCATTGTGGGGTGTAAGGGGTGCCAACCACCATATCAGGAACCCAAGCCACCCTCATCTGCACGTGGTGCACCCTGCTATAACAGACGAGGATCTGGCGACCGGCTGATTGCGGTATAGCGCAGCCTAAATAGACACGGCTAGATGCCCTGGCCGCTGACGGGCAGCAGCGTCGGCGGTGCGAAAAGCCGTGCCCTGCGATCTCCAACCCGCATGTCCAGCGTGGAGATTACGGGCTAAACCCCCTTTTGGGGAGACCTATGTCCAGTAGTGGACTAAGATAGGCTGATGATGATGATGATGACGACTAGTTTCGATTTTTTGCACCTGACCTCACTGGATATGTGGTTCTTCATCAAGAGCTTCTGTCGATTACCTAGAGCGAGTACGCAGCAGGAGAGAATATACAATCATTGGAGTGTGTACACAGTGCAATGTACAATTGTTCAGCCAATTTTATAACACTTACGTAACGCCATAAATATCAATCCATAGTTTACACATGGGCAATGGGTATTGCGTAAGTTTTTATGACGTTCGAATTTTAAAATATCATCGTGCCAAAAACATAATTCGAACATAATTATTAAACCGATGTTTTTCTTTATAAATTCCAGATAGTAGTATGTCTTGAAACTACACTTTGATACAAGATAGGTTTTTTAATGAACGTTACCAGGATTTGAAGAGCGAAAAGAACTAAATAGATACATAAATAATTCGATAGTTTTTTTTAATAGATTGGCAACAGGGAGTAAACAATTACTTTTGACGTACATACAACAACGACTTACTTTTACTTTAAATTAGTGATAGACAAGTCACTTTGTTTGCCGAGGGTTCGGGGCCTAAATACTAGCACACATTTCTGCCTTGCCAAAGTCATGTTCCAAGTAGGTTGACCGGCAGTAGTAATAAGACTGTCTGTTACAGCTTGTACAGATAAGTGTGGTTTTTAATAAGATGGTGAAAGCTTTGTGGTTTACATTGTAAACTCCCACACCTTTACAAAAATGTGCGTTTTAACATTAAATATTATTTATTGTAATGGTGATGATAAACATCGGGAAAAATCTAGACATCCCCAGAGTTCTTCACAATGTTTTCTAAGGTGTGTGAAGACTGCCAACGCGTACACTGGGCCAGCATGGCAGACTTCGGCCTTAGTCTTCTTAGTATAAAAGAAGACCTGTATTCGGCAATAGGTTTGCTATAAGTGTAGAATCCACATTTAGTGAAGCGTATTAAATATTTGTGTATTATAAAAAGAAAACCGAATACATTATGAAATGACGGCAAAAAAACATAGTTTACACATATTACATAATAAGTACAAAAATATTATGTATGTCAAGTAAAAGTCACATTGGGATATTTCTGAGTAGACTAAATATAGCGCCTTTGGAAAACTCTAGGGAATAATATTCGATCAATCGAGTCAATGTTTACAAAATATCCCTAATGGATATTCATTTCAAATATTACCGGATACCAGTAGTGATATTTATAGCGATCTCGAAATATAATCTCAAATATAAAATGCTACAATTTCATTTCTCTGTGTTATCGAAATAATTACGAGCCGTTTGGCAAACACGAAAAACGTGAAACAACTAATGATGACTGTTTTAAAACGGATTGGTATCTCTGACGTCAAATGTGACGATGTCTTACTGGAAAATTGTAAAATTCTATTTACATTGCAACCGATCATAAGATATTAACTGTACATCTTTTACTGCGCCTCAGCGGAGTGCAGGTCTCTTTCCCAAATACGGGATGCTTGGCATACATTCCACCACACTGCTCCAAAGCATATCGGCAGATGTAAATTCCCGTCTGGTGCATGTTTTTAAAAAGTTATCTATGTAAGTTTGACAATAAAACGAAGTATAACAATCGACAAGATTCACCAATTTATAAATTAAACTACCACCTAAGATCGATTGTTTAACATACTTTCAGAAGCACGGAAACCAGTGGGAATTTACCACAATCGGTCGCTTATCCATGTAACCACTGAGGTATCTTCTGTAACCACTGAGGCTAAACGTTTACTTCTCTTTGTTGCCAGCGCACATTGCGACATGCCACGAATGCTAATAATCAACCCTCATAAATCCACCTTTTGTTATAACGAAATTTCTTTCGAAGTTAATTAATATTTCATGTTTAAAAATCCTTACAAGTGCAATTGTTTTCTGCCCGAGAAAAAAAAAACAATTATATACACTGTTCGAAAGCCTTATAAACAGATTCTAAGGGCATATTGTTTCTTCGCGGCTATTGTTTCGCTTTTGTTTTCCTAACGTTTTGTTAATGTAACCTTTAAACAAGTTAGCTTTCAATTTTCCTTCATTTAATTGTGTTCCCTTTATACAAGAAAAACTTTTAATGAAGTAGACGTGAACACCGTGATTGCGTGAATGCAATATTTTTATGACTTCTCGAATGGACACGTGTTTACTGTTTCACGTTGCACTGACGCCTAACATTATTTACGTTATATAAAATACACGTTATCATCTAACTTTAACGAGTTATGTAGAGCGGATCACATTGGAGTATAATTAAAACAAAACAAGCTAACTGATGAGCTAACATATAAAGTATAAAATAAACATCCGACTCTACAGTAAGCTGTAAACATTGTTTGTTCTTGCAAATCAGTTCTTCAGAACGTTTTCTCTTTTATGTGATTGATCTGATGTTACATGTACATATGTATCTAAGGATAGCTTACGATACTGAGTTATTTGTTTATACAGTTTGCTGCTGATACTGACAACTAACTTTATTATTATATCATAATGCCAGGTCCCGTGTTGGGCGGGCAGATAGCACCGTGTGCCAAATATCTCTATCGTTACAGATCTGACGTGGCTCTTTTAAATTCATCACTCTCGTCATACACGCATGTCAGTTTCGAAGGCTACTTAATTGATTATTACTTTAATTATTTTTTGCTACACATTTTATTTGAATCATTACGAAATGTTGATAGTTCCAGTACGAAGCTGGTTCCTGGAAGAAGTCCATATCAAATAATCTATAAAACCACCCAGTGCCGACCACATGTTGCGGCCTGGATTATTAATACATTTTATGCAGGGTCTAATTATATTACCCAATTCACCTTCAGTGTTTGCCACAGTATATACATATATTAATATGATCGTCAATAACTACTCTCGATAAATGACGTTATTTCATAAACCGGCAATTTATACGGTAAACTGAAAAACAGGCTACTGCAATATTAGTAACAGGTATATTTAGTTTAGACGATGTAAATAACACATTTTAAATTTTTAAAATGGTTTGTTAAAATGCTGTTTATGAAAAATATACACAAAAAGTTAGGAAAATTAACAATTAATAGTAAAAAAGTTTAGTCATTAAGTCGATGTTAGTAGATAAATTCCTATAGAGATTAGAAAATTATTATCAATATGTCTACATTACAAGTTAAATTACTACGAATTAGACTATGTTGCTGTCGACCTTTCATGTCAATTTTCTCGTATAAAGAATACTTTACGTCGCCCGGGAACTGTAATATTAACAAAAATCACGGAAACTGTTTGTTTTTCAGATCGTGTTCATTTAGGAAATAAAAATTCATAAACCACTCACCAATGGTATCTTCTAAAGCTACCCAAAGTGCGGCTATAAACAATGATATAGCTTTGCGAGGAACACTGCACTAATTCGAGTAATTTAACAACTTTTGGCTTCCTACTCGCGCTTTATGCGCTAGCATTCACCTCTTATTAGTAGCAGTAAATAGTACTTTACATACTTGATGGAGGTGGTTATGGTTAAAATAGAGTTATATGGTTTACGTAGAGGACGTACGTTTTGGTACGCGATGTAAAAGTGCGGCAAGGTGGGGCGTGGTGTGCGCTAGAGCGGACGGCGTCGACTCCGGCGCAACGTCGCGGGCGCGCGGAAAGCCACTGTGCGCTCTCGGACTGCCGCCGGCGCAAGTGCCAAATTTAAACACATACACAATATTATTTATTACATAGTACATTACAAATAGATTGTAAAATCAAAATCTATATGCTGGTGCGTTTGACTGAAATGTTTTTTGGCAAAACATCACAACGCTCAATCACCACCGATTCAGTCTGTTTTTATTCCAAATATTTCTTAAATCAACGCTTTAAAAATACAAATACCAACAATGATAGAAATTTACTTCATTTTATTTTTAAAACGAAAATTCTCGTGATGTTTTATGTTAACGTTGTAAAAATAAAGAGCTTGATAAACGAGTGCGTATTATAACATTTTCAAAGTTGTGTATTCGATAAGACTGGAACTATTATGTGTAAATTCCATCATCATGTACGTTGAAATCCATTTAAACATGAAATAAGATTTACATTTACATAACCCTGATTTCAGAATAGCTTTAAATGTATTGAAATTTGTATTGTATACATAACGTCTAGCTAGGGAATTAATTAATGTTCCTGTATCCCTTTGCATACGAGTACAATATACGATACTAACAGCACTCAGAGTGCCGTATATTTTACCGATACGTTACGAAAGAGAACTATATGTGTTATATATAAATGTTATCAGTAATAAGTACCTATTATGTAATAATGAATTAAACTATATGTATAAATGTTATCAAACTTCTATCACATTAATAGACTTGTACACATCTATGACGTGAAAAAGGTGAACTAGGCTCTTTGTTGAACTACAGTACATTTTTTAGCAATAAATTTTAGCAATTAGCAATAATCATAATTTCCATCATAAAGCAGTGATAGCCTAGTGGTTAAGAATTCAGCCTCTCACTCCGGAGGTCTGGGTTCAAATCCATGGCGCGCAC
>DWFT01000970.1:0-10264 GCA_018246795.1 Microceris patrobas patrobas
TTACCTGTTTTATTTAAGGGAAAGTATACTCGTTGTTCGGGGTAGCAGAGACGCTAATGCCGCTGATATTCGCGCCATTATATTCTCGTGTGTATATTGAAACTCTTCATATATTACCTGGCGCGGTGTTCCTCCTCAGTGTGCTGGCTACTATACCGGCTGTTGGAATATTTGTGTAAGTTTATCATTACGTGTTTTTTGTATATACCATGTTTCTATATAACGCCAAGTTATATCAACTGTCGTGTGAAGTGTAATCCTTATAATAATGATAAATAATAATCGACCCATTATAATTCCACTGTTGGAATATGGGTCTCCTCTCATATTGAGAGGGCTACTGTAGTGTAGCTGTAATCCTGGAGGGCTGTAATCGTTACGATTTAAAAAAAAAGAATAATAGCAATATATACGCTTTAAAAGGATTCAGGGAATTATACTTCTTATAAATTAACATATAACTTTAAATTAGGTTTTTAATAGCTTTATTTTCGATTATATATTTCTTATATAGGTCTTATTATGTGCTACATAACTCTTATGTAATTTATATACTAACGATTCATGATACCAGACAGTAGGAAGATGCGTAGAATTATACATTGCATAAATAAACATATTACTGACAGTCTTTGAAAGTTATGTGGATAATAAAGCCTTCTTAAATATTAACATATTATAATCATTAAATGTGCATATTGCTTGCACCTTTGTGCAAACGTAATAAAATGTATGATGGATTAAAATTATATTCCAGTACTTATTACAAGATAATGATATTATATATAATATATTGTATTAATGATAATGTACAATGATGAGTGACTTTTGCAAATCCATCACAAGAAAGAATATAAAAATTCTAGTTGCTAATTAATATTGTTTGTAGGTGGTTTTACTGCCGTCACAAGAAAGATTCAAGAGAAGAATCGGAGAAGAATCTAAAAGAAGCCACCACGGCACCACCAGCACAAAACGCACCTACAATAGTAGTTTCTACTGATTAAGTTATTGATATCCTGAGGTATTCCTAAGTATCGTGTTTTATTTAAGTTGGTCGCACTATATATAGGTCACTGATGAATAAATTACATACTGATATATTCTTGTGTAACTGAATTTATCGATTGAAAGTAATTTATTGAAAGATTCTTAAATAATTGAACATATTGATTTGAAGATATTTTCTGAGAGGTTCTTAAGTAATTGAACTGATTGGTTGAAAGGACTTTTCTACCGGTACCAGTAGCATATGTTTGAAATATTTATTTATTTGGTTCATCAATAGGTAGCGAAAATTATCAGCCTTGATATATTATATAATGGGATTAAGCTTTGTCTAAATGCTTGTTGAAAAAATAATATAACCACATTTTTTGCCACAAAGTAACAGTCATTATGCGTCTTACGAATAAGAGGAAGGTATGTAAAAGACGATTTTTTTCAATGCACTGTTCAGGATTAGAAACGCATCGGTATAGGACGTTAGGAAAAATGTAATATTTTACAGTTAATTTAGTACATTTCAAGTTAATTGTACAAATGTAACGGATGAAATTTTCATTTAATAAATTTTAAAAATGGCGGCGACATTATGAAAAATAATTCTATAAAATAAACAATCGACAGATTGTTATACAAATAAATTTGTTATATACACATTTTTAATTGGCTGTGACGGGTAACTGAAAGGGATAGTTGTTCCAAAATAACCTCTTTTGATAATATATAAAGTCATGTAGTGAATAATTTCGATATAGAAATACACTGATGTAGCTTGCATGGGCATCAAAATAGCCCAGTTTAATATCGAATCTGTGCTTACTAGCACTCACATTAGAAAAATAACTCATCGAATTATGTCACTCGGTATCATTATTTATGGAATACTGACCAAAATAACAACATGATTTTTTGTGATATATTTTGTTAACTTTATTATTAATAATACACAAATATTGTATTTATTGTAAATATATTATTTTATTTATTAAACGGATAATGAATATACATAAAACAGTTTAATTAATTTAAATACCTATTGTCGGAAACATTATTAAAGCTGTCATTCCTGTCACTTTTTTTATTGTCACTTTCTTTGTCTATGGGTTTCACAGACTACTAAACCTAAAATATTATGAGTAGGTATTATTAGTGTGAGATAAATACGAACGTACATTTAAAGTCTTTAAAGAGGTAAATGTGGGTGGCAAAGAAAATATAAAAATGTACATACACTTAAATAATTTTTTTTCGACCTTTTTATCATTCCACTGTCGGAACACGGGTCACTCATAGTAAGTGCGTTAAAGCCACAGTCTGCCACGTTGGCCAAGTGCGTGTTGCCAGACTCCACAAACAGACTTTTTTTTTGTAAACTCTAACGTGTGCTGGTTATCTCGTCATGTTTTCCTTCACCGTTAGCAAGTGATATTTAAATTTTAAAACGCACATTTTCTAATTAAGTGTGCGCCACGTATTTGAAACCAGGATAGTGAAATACTGAACTCTAAACGATTAGACTGTCACTGCATTACGTGTGACATTTTATTGATGTATTATTAAAATATATTGTTGGTTATATATATCACTCTTCCGGATCCAGTTTCGCACTGAAAAGCATGTGATATTTCAAGTTAAATATCTTCGATGTTGACAGGTACTCATTCGATGTACGTCTAAAGAACTTGTTTCCAGCCAAGCGATAGTTGAGTCTAGTTTGCGTGGTTCAGTTCAAGAGAAAATATACAATATTAAAAACAAAGCGTTTCTATTTTCCTATTCCGTGATATATACTCGTATAACACAGTTGGTAATGTCGGAGTAATACACGTTTCTGCCTGTCCCTTCAAGAAAATAAAGATGTTATGTTTCTAATACTTTGTTATAATTGTTTTATAATCATGTCACATTTCTTACTTGGTCGGTATAGAGCATCGACTGTTTAATATCCTAATACTTAAAGACCTAAATGATGGTTCGCCCATTCAACATTCTCTTCGTACACTCACGTCAATTTTGGACTTTTGAATTTTGGTTTATAGTATGCATTTCTTATATAAATTATGAGAAAATCCAATTAATAAACAGAAAACATAATATTTTATCTGGTTAATCAGGTCTGGTGAATCTGGTATTCGATGTAATAATATTTTTTCCATCTATTTTCAATATATAATGTATTCTTATTATCAACGAACGCTACGCTATAACCTTTTAGCGAGGAACATGAGAGCTTTTTTATCATCCTTGTGATGCTCGTTGGTCATGTGACTTGTGGTTTACTGCAATAAATAAACAACAAACGTCAAATACTGCACCGTTGTGCTGTGTGCGTTCGTAAATAATGGTCCGAGCTCCGAACACCGCACTCGGCTATGAGAGATATATGACGTATACTGCGCGTATATAAAGAGAAATGTTTCAGATGGACAGGTTTCGAGGCGAATATATTCATGCGTTTAATCCCTATTGAACGCTTATAAACAGCCATATCAGGCTGCGCTTAATGTTTGTTGATATCCACCACCACCATACCTTTGTGCAATGAATGAAGAAAATTATGACAGGGGCAAGGTAACATTCAAATTTAGGATTAGGATTTATTGAAGAACATCATATAAATAAGCATAAATCTTTCCAACTACTGAATTGTTGTTCAGGCAAGAGGTTCTTCGACCATCCAATTCCACCCAAGTGTTCTTTGTTGTGAGCGGCACTATAGTTTTTGAATAGATGTCAGCACTGTCGCCTAGATGGCGTTACAATCGTTTTTGAAAGCGTTATATAGACAGCCTTTTGTCACACTGTTTGCTCCATCATCATCATCATCATCATCAGCCTACCACAGGCTTGTCGCATCCAGCATCTGCCAGCAGCCTTTCGCAGATCGTCATCCCACCGGGCTAGTGGGCGTCCTACGCTACGTTTGCCGAGCCGCGGTCGTTGGTCTATTGGTTAGAGAACGGTTACGTAGGGCGTAGTGAATTCGATTCCCACCTAACATAAATATTTGTGTGATGCGCATCTGTATTATTACTTGTCTGTGTGTATAATCATAATTATATGTACATACAAATTTCGGTATGTTTATAATCTGTCTGGTTACTAAAGCATTATAGTTATTACATACTGTATTATTTATGCGACACATGTCAAAGTTTTACTGTTATATTCCGGAACTCTCCTACGTAGGAATAACAAAAAGGTCGGCTATTATTAATATTAAAGAATGGCCCTTCAAAGGTTGCTGCTGCCCACGCGGCGAGGCGACGCGACGCCGTAGTTCATGCTAATGTGTCTTCGTACGTACCTGATATGATAATTTAAAAATGAAAAACTGCCATTTAATTAGAAGCTTATTAATAAATTAACTTAATACCATTTAATGGCCACTTGGCATGAAGTTCGCTCTTTGTTACCAACAATAAAGGATAAATAAATAAATAAATAACAATGGGATAAATGTGCAATTATTGTAAACGTTTATTTACGGTAAATGTAGGGTGTCTACAAAAGTCATATCAGAACACAAAGAACGCAACAACCTTTAAGCGATAGCTAGTTCGCTATAATTGCCGACACCGGTTTGGAAGCGAAGGTATTCAAAATATATTATATTGAGGCGAAATCAATGGCGAGTTATGTGATTGGATCTTCAAAGACACGGCATGACACGGTCTCCTTATGACAGCAGGCAGCAAGCCACGAAAGGAAGTTACTAATTACTCGTTTCAGTTTGTATAGGTGGAAATACGGGTTAACAGCTAACCTCTTAATAGGAAGGTTCAACAAAACCTTCAAGGTTTTTGACTAGATTTAGCGATTGTTACTGAGTCATTGTGTTTTATGCCAGCTGGTGGTATTTATACTAGAAATACGTTCAGTTTAATTCAATGATTTGCTACGAATTGTCAGGGAATGCTGGTGGAGTATGGTATGATCAAGGCAGCCTACTAGTTTAGAAGTCCGCCTTCCATTCCGAGGGTCCCGTATTCAGACTCTGGCACATATCTCTTTACAAATTACGTTTTAACGGTGAAGGGAAACGTGCGTATATTGTACATTGAGTATCGTCATAACGTGTTCTTAAGTGTGTGTCCTCTGCAGCATTTGCTTAACTGGTCCAGAGACCCGTGTCAAAATATTAATAAAAGTCATCATTATGATGATAAAAATGTTCTCTTGATGTTAAAGAATTTTATATATATCTATGTATATAGTTTATTTGTTTTTATAAATTTCCGCTATCTTCGAGAATTAAATGAGCAAATCAATTATCTTCTATACCAATACATTTGGTAGTAAGACAGTCTAAGTATCCTGTATACATTTATATGATATTGAGTACCACAATTTACTGGATGACACACCGACAATCCTGTCATAACCCCATAAAGACCATGTAAGCCGCCTACGGTCCGTGCCATGGATGATGGTAATTATGTAACCTATTACCATCCAACGCCATACACGGAATAGAATGGAGTATTTAAGATTTTAGTTAAGCTATAATAGCAGAGATCCTATCAATGAGGACGTGGGCGTGCTAGATTAGTCTGAGGTAGTTCCATGTATGTGCACGCAATATTTGAGTAGTACATGCTATTATAGAACTATTCTAGGTAACGTCGTTAGGTCTTGCTCCATGTATGGTCATCTCGCAATACAGTTCTAATGTTGATGAAAGGATACCCGTTAGTTTTAATGGGTCATGTTAAATTATTCTTTATGCATTTTTACCCCCAGGATTTATAATTGATCTTAGACTGTTCATCCAGGTACTTAGTTCAGGTAGTCCTACCTTTTATAGTAATCTAATTCGTAACAACGGGAGCCCGGGATACATATTTTATTGATTAAATAATTTTACTATTACGTTTCAATTAATTACTTTTAAATGTATTTAAGTGGCAGGTAGAATGACGGCACGTTAGGTGTCGAAGATACAATAAACAATAGAATAATGCAAAGACAACATAGTGATGTGACGTGTATTTAGTGATGTACATTTATTACTTTTTACATGGTCTTAAGCTAAGATTTTTTTTAAGCTAAGATTGCTTACGTCAAGGGCACCATTGTTACACACACACACAAGGGCAATAAAGCCAATTATTGTTACCTCATGCATTCGGACGTTAATGGTCTTCACGTAATTTCGACAAGGGTCTCCTCACAAAATGGAAGGGTTAATTAAGGCTATAGTTTCCACGAGGCCCAAATCCGCATTACCAGATTTCACACGTTTTGTACAATAGCATAGATAATTTTAATTTAATTCAAGACAAATTTTTCTCAATATATATAAACCGTATAATAACATGTTAAACCAAAATCGATATAGTTTTTTACGGCGAAACCCTGGACATTTTACCCTTAAAATTTGAGTCATCCGGCATAGGTACATGTAACAAAAGGCATCTAAATCATTGGAATGAATCATTCACTCTAATAATTAGAATAAGTCGTCTCATATATTACCTAATGCTTATAGATAGTATGTTACTTAATTCTAGTAGTTTAAATTCCCATAAAAAGTATTGTGTTCCAAATTCAAATTTTTGACATTTCAAGTCCAATCCAATACAAAACAGCCTGTAAATATTCAATATTATGGCCTATGCTGCAATAGTTATTTCACAATATTAATATTTGAATCGTTAGGAGTCATTAACATTCACGCATTTTCACAATGACGGTTGTTATAAGCTGCTATTACAATAGCTGTGGTCCATATCTAACAATGGAGGTTCCTCCGACCTCACCTCTGAGCCTTGACCGACTACGTTGACCTGTGATTGTTTCCATCTGCCTCTTGTAAAGTGGAACTGCACTATCCGTGCGAAAGCTTCAATTATTCTATTTATTCGTGTTTTATCCCATACTTCAATCTTAGCGATTGATTGTCGAAGTATTGGAAGTTAGCGATTTAGGGACTTTGAAGGGGCAAATTAACAGAGTAGACAGTACGAACAGAGTTATTTTCATCATTATCATTAGCCTGTGTCAGCCTGTTACAGGCTTGCCGCATCCAGCTTCTGCTTGTAGTAGTCCGGAAATCGTCATTTCACCTAGCCGTATGTCCCATTTTTCATTATCGTAATAGAAATATGATAGACAGCTCATGAGTAATTGTGTCAATTGCTATTTTTTTCGCTACAACGGTGGACAAATCAATAAGCCAGGTGACCGATATGGTCTCTATCGGTTATGAATTTTGCAACGCTACGAGTTGCGGCTTTGAAGGAATATTTTTTAACCTTATATGTAGTATGTAGTAACACCATGTCATAGAACATAAAAATGAAATGAGTTTCACAGCTTAAGGATTAGAAGACATCGGTCATATATTCTTTCGTATCATATATATATATATTTGTGATTGAACTACAATGTCCGGCTGAGTCTACTATGTTTTTTCGAGATAGGCCGACTAAATTCGGACCTCAACGGTCGATAGATTTGGTTTCATATAAAATACTAGATCATATAAGTATAAAAAAATGATGCGCACACTCACCATAATTTGATTCAAATGTGTTTAAGTATAAACCAGTTCATGTAGGCTTCACCATAAAAGTGTAATTGGGTGGTCGGCCGTACCGCATCAAAATCGATTTAGCATTCAATGGCTAGTCGTCTACCAAAGGGGACGGGTAATAACAAAGTGTACCCGAATAAAATAACGAATTACATTGCAACAAATTTATATAACAATGTATATGGGGGCAGCGGGTCGCTTTCCACAACCGTATCTGTCGATCACGCTTCAACCGCACCATTTTCGGTCCAGCTTGCAACGTGCACGTTAAAAACGCTTTCAAAACGATTCCATGTTGTTGCGTACAAACTGGCTAATTAGACAATTACGTGAAGCAGTTTACATTGCTGCAATTTACTGAAATATGTTAGGGTCTCCGTAACGTTCTTCGAAACTTTACAGAGTGCCTGGCATATTTGGCCAGCGTGGCAGTGACCGAAAAGGGTTAAGAGAGGATCTTGAGCAGAGAACCGTGTCCAATATGTAGAAAACTAGAGGTGGTAATGTTGGAAATATTATTGATGATTATAATGGTGTTCACGACTAAAATTCTGAACGACTTCTGAAAATATTTTCTAATCACGAAAGCGGATTTGTCCTTGACATTCACTGTTATTTACATTCATTCACATTGCTTTAGAAGGTCAGATAATTTTACTTTGCATTTCGATGTTCTAAGTAATGATATTATCGCGTCAACGGCTAATTAAAATTATATTAACAAGAAAAACATATTAGCTTATCATATTCACGGCTCAAGTACGACGGGTTATAACGAGTTGCCCAAGTCTATATCTATGTATTTAGGTCTAAACTCAGGTGTGGGTTTGTAATGTAACGAATGTGCAACATAATTATAGCCGCGTTGCTCAATGCTCAGCTGTGACGATATGAGCATTTTAAATTATGTTTAAAGGATGGAAGATATTTTGAATTTGGAACGCTTTGGACGAGTTTCTTTTCTGATTGGTTATTACTTTGTTTTTTGTGTTTTATCGTCTGCTGTTCAATGAATTATTAGTCTTCATCACCAACAGATGGTCGTGGTGGTGGCTTATATAGCCTAGAAAA
This sequence comes from Microceris patrobas patrobas, assembly GCA_018246795.1. Lineage (NCBI taxonomy): Eukaryota > Metazoa > Arthropoda > Insecta > Lepidoptera > Hesperiidae > Microceris > Microceris patrobas. The sequence goes on from DWFT01000970.1 coordinate 8,615, forward strand.
GTCTATCAGGAATTTATTTGAAATGTCCAACTTCACGAAATCGCATAGATAAATCTTTTTGTAACCGTTCCCTACCTAGTTGTTAAGGATTTATACGAGTTGAGACTAACTTTATTATTGACTTTATTTGTATATTACAATAATTAGACTACAAGATCTCTTAATACAGCGAACAAACATTCATATTACCTCTTAAAAATTAAAAAAATCAAACGTCAATATTTTTTAAAATATTTAAATGACGATCTAGGCGTATGGAAGTGCATTCATGACATTATTAAAAGAAACGCAGGAAATGTTTGATTTTATTGTGAATATTTTTAAGAAATCAGTTTTGTGTTCAAACCCTGTCTTGTCCCTACGAAAGCGTGTCCCAACACGTCTAAGCCGCACTCATTGAATATTCATTGACACATTGTTGTATGGATACAATAAAAATATCTTAGTCAGCCATGTGTCATCATAATATGTGACACGTTAGTTCCCTTTAGAAGACACGTGTAATGACTGGATTAATTGTTTGGAAACACATATACCTTAACATTACATCACGCCTGTATTTTTCCGTAGTTGGAGGAGTACAGTACTGTCAAATTTCTTTAGTTGTACACCGTACATCGGGCACGAAAAAAAATGGATAAAAAAAATTAATTAAAAATGAACCAATTAAAACACATATAATGTAGAATTTTTTTCTTCAATTCATAGAATGTTTTTGTTTCACGTTATTGAGCTAGCAATATAATTTCCTTCTTAATAATCAAGTGTGAAAATCGCCTAACGTGTTGAGTTAATTATACTATACAGCCTTTATATACGTGCGGGTATACTGAACCGGTTTTGTTACCCGGTATCAGAGATCTCGTTCGAAAGTAAATAACTATTTATCGCAATAAATTATGTTTAATAATGTATGTAAATTAAATTGTTTCAGGTAAGAAATGGCGGGAGTGTCGATCGATATAAGTATGTGTTTAGTGTAATGAACGATACGCGGTGGAAGGAAGTGGTTCCGAGCGGATGCGACGTTCGCAGATGGGTGTTTACTACTTGGAAACTACTATCATGAGTCAGTACTAGAGCGCGTTTCCATTACACCGTCCGTCGACTAAACGAGTTTGCGTCCGGTATTATGTGCGTTGCGATGCGATGACGGTACACAGATGGGTGTTTAGTACTTGTCTTATAAACTGCCGTTATGAATCAGTAATAGAGCGCGTTTCCATTATATCGTCCGTCGGCTAAACGAGTTTGCGTCCAGCACTATATGAGATGCGATGCGATGGTGGTTCACAGATGGGTTTTTAGTATTGTGTTATAAACTGGTATCATGACTTAGTATTAGAGCGCGTTTCCATTACACCGTCCGTGAACTAACCGAGATTGCCTCCGGTATTAATTAGCCTAAGTACTTATGCTGTAGAATGGTGTCTAGAAGATACTTAGTATAGTTGTAGGTCTGATGGTATCTATTATTATCTATCTTATTCATATACTATCTTGTTCATGCAAATTGCAGGTAGAGTAGGCAAATGGATTTTTCAGACGAGTCTTTTGGAATTTCTTTCTAATGTATAATAAATAATAATTTAATAAGGCATGTATTTTATGAACTTTGGTACAACTATTTCTTACAAATTTGGTACTGGA
>DWFT01000971.1:0-10264 GCA_018246795.1 Microceris patrobas patrobas
AGATCTATCTTATCATACGCTTTATTGAAATCTGCGTAATTAATATCTACAGGGACTTACAAAAGAAATGATTAAAACCAAAATGTAACCACCTAAGGTAGTGTCGATCTTTATTGACCGGTACTTATAAGGTGTTTAAGACCCAAGTGATTAGTTCCGGAATAACTTGCTCAAATAACTTTACAAGGTAAAGAGGATTGACATAGTTTAGCAGTTTATGACGTCTTTCTTCCCTACATTAAATATTTTGTATATAAAAGCCAATTCTTAGAGGATCACGACGTTAGCTTCTTCCATGGATGTGTTAAAAAACTTTCCTGAGGAGTTTAGTTAAACATAAAGCTCATTCTATAAGCACGTTTTTACTCTATGACATTCCTGAATACGGTTACCGAGTTTATAAAGCAATTCGGATTGATAAGGATGAAATTCGTAGATAACGGTATACGCTTAGACAAAATTTCACAATGTCCAAACTTTTTGCCATAACAATCTAGATATTCGTACATACTCATACCTATTGAATACATAAAAACTTTCAGATGAGTTTGAGTCGATTTTATAATGCAGATGAAATTATAATTTATATATTGTTGACATATATTGTTGCTGATTGGCTAATAATAATCGACCCATTATAATTCCACTGTTAGAATATGGGTCTCCTCTCATATTGAGAGGGGTAAGGCCATAGTCTTTTATAATATAATATATTTTTTTTATAAATTCTAAGGTATACAGGTTTACTCACGATGCTTTCCTTCACTGGCTGATTGGCTGTCGCTGACAAATACCACAACAACATCAATTATAACAAATATTTTATATACACATGTTAATCTGAGTGCTCTGTCTGATGTTACGCTTTTTCATTAATATTATAATGCGGCCCATTGGGGCCATTATCGAGCTCATTTAAACAGTCTTTTATTTCTTACCTCCGTATTTCGTTTCCGATTCCATTTATGTTTCCATTTGAGAATCAAATAAAAATGAATCGGGACGAACATAATAGACATATATGTATATGTGTACGTACCTATATCAATTAATATGTGTGATCGTCTAATCATTAAACAATGGATGGATTTCCATAACTAAAATGAATAAATATATATTGATTAAGTTTCATGCTATAGGTAACAGCAATACATCATGTATAAATATTGTTTATAATTTTCATAAAAACCCTTAGTCACTAATTACACTCTGTATTTAATTTGACCTCGAGGAGGCTCGGTCGATAACGTCAAGCAATTAGGTAATCAAATTTACAAACGCCAGCTTGCTTCAACCGATGTTGAGATATCATTTCTATGTAAAGTTACGTCAAAAGTCTAAATCAATTATATTAGTCAGAAATTGTAGATAACATTGGTAATTGTGTTTAATATTGTGATTTAAATCAAAATCATTGTATGTAATTTTTACTTAAGCACAGTACAGTCAGCAGTCAGTAGTCAGTAGTCAGAATATTTCAATTGTGTGTACCCAAACAATGAACTAGCCCAGACAGCGTCTCATCTCTTACCTTTGAAGACTGTCGTACAATAATTGTCAATCCGTTATTGTAGGTATATTTATAATTGATATTTAGAAACCAACAGAGATCCCAAATAGTAATAAGCGTCAGGAGTAATGCCAGTCTAAAAGCAGAATTTTAGCTTGGAAGCGAAAAAATTTTTTAAACCAATACCTGTTTTACGAGTATTTAGCAAATTGTTTCAATGGATTTTATATCGACCGATCAGTGTTCAGGTGGAAAACGGACTAACACGTTAGATGATTTCTGGCTGGGTCATTCGACAACCAGCAGTTTGTTACGCTTCACGTTAATACCGCTGGAGCAGTAATTGGGACGCATTTGATACAGCCGAAACTGACCCACTTCGGCCGTATCAAGTACGTTGGAAACATATGGAGAACCATATGTTTCCAACTGCGAGATTCACTCATCCTTTACTACAGTTTTCACCAGCTACCTCTGCTACCAAAGGCAGAATGAGCAGTAAAGTGGATACGTATAAAAGCCGTATTATCCGTTTTCCGGAACAAGTCAGAGGTCGAACCTTGGCAGTTGGAATTTATTGTGTTCATTAATAATATGCCTGGTATAAATAACTGCAAGAGGCCTTAGCATAGAAAGTTATTTTCAGTGCCACGGTGTAAGGTGGTTTTGATGTCTGAGTCACTGTTCGTTCGAATGTCCTGGTTTCAAGTTCCAGCCAAGATTTGTTCTCTTCCACGTCTGCTATATTTTGAAGAACGGCCGTGAAAGATATAATTAGAATTTTGTATTTTACAAGTACCTACATAAACCCATTAGATTTTAAATATGTGATATTTAAGCTATTTTAATTTATGCATTACGATCTTAAGGAATTATCTGTAATTGTCTTTGGTGCTGATAAAAGTGAATACATGAGTATCTATAGTTATTCGTCCGGATTATCGTTGACTGATGAATAATTGGTTATTTTTTCTGACACAGGCTTAACAGATGTTAGAAGAAACACTATCGAAAACAAGATCAAATTCTCATATTAGTTGCGAGGTCTATTGGCGAAAAATCACGTTATTAAGTTAGTTATAAGTAAAGTCACGTGTAGCGAGCGACCTTAGAAGCATAGTGGACTAGCACAGAGGTGTTACGTGACGGACGACCGAGTCCCTGGGGTCAGCTCGACTTTCTTACTTACTTTCGATCCTCCCTAAGATAAGTGAATTATCAGAATGACAATAAACTGATGCCTTTTATTACATATAACAAATGTAATGTAATCATACTAAAACTTTAGTGTGTATTATTAATCATTTACACCGTAGGTACAGCTAGTTATTATCTTCGTAGCCTCTATTCTTAATAAATTGACACTTAAAAACTAATAGCAAATATGTTTCACTATAAATAGAGTATAATAAACAGAGAGATTATTTAACCTGTTATTAGAAAAAAAACAGTCTTTGTAAGTGTTAACGGAAATGGGGGATTAGAAACAGGGATAATAACCATTCCACTACAACGATATAATTTAAATACATGTATGTATTCATACGTATACTCAGAATATACGGTTATTAAAACGACCAAAGGGTAAAATATAAAATTCGTTTTTCTAAAAAAATTAGCATGTTGAAGTGGCAACGGGCTGGTCACGTATGTCTCATAAATGCTGGTTGTTGGGGCAAACGAGTTCTGGAATGACGACCGCCAATCGGCAGGTTTACTGTGGTGCGCCCTCGGACCCTTTAGACCGATGACCTCAATAAAGCCGGGTGATAGTGGCTAGATGATATCAGTAGGACCGAGTGTCCCTCCTTGGTAAAGGCTAGTCTTCAAAAATGCCTAGCCAATGGAATTATAGCTGGTAAGACAGTGACAACCAGGATTTTGAATAATGTCTCACTTTACATTGTTTCATTTGAAAGTTTCAATTTTATTCTTACACGTTTAGCAAGATGTTGTTTTACTAAATGTACTAGTATAAATGTGCACGTTGTAACCAAAAACCCTTGACGGATGTTATTAACTCATTAGTTGCTCATGATTCGGCATTGACCAAAAAAACCGAAATATCATTCTTACTTACATAGTTCACCTATCATCGCTGTTAACCTTTAAAATCCACGACTCCCAACTGACAGTATGAGATAGCCCAATGTAAGCATAATATGACCACATGTAAGTACACTCGTGTATGTATAGAAAAGCAAAAAGCTATGAATACAAAATTATGGTCATAAAATATAAGCATCAAATGAATTGAGAGAATTTTGACGTGAGAGTTCTTTACGAGACACGCTTGTATACATAAAAACGAACGCGGTTTTCCTACACGGTTTTCAACATGGAAAGCTTTTAAGTCTCATTCCCGCGCAGTAAATTATTGCCGCCCGTTAGCGCCACGCGGTAGTTACGTTAAAATATCTCTAGGTATGTTAAAACCTCTTAGAAAATACTGCTAAACTTACCGCATAAGTTTTCTTCGAGGTGCTCCTGAAAATGCTATTTATAAGCGTGTTATAATTATGTGTCTATTCAGTCGGTTATAGTATTTTAGAGATGCAATTATTTATGTATTGCTTAAAATCTTTACGATCTCTGTAAGGCGTATTAAGTTTGCGACATGGCACTTGGTCAGCTCAGTGAATTATGATGTTAATCATTCTAGCTGTGATGCAAGACCCAGTTCCAACAATAATGATATAGGCTCTCTTAAAGTTAAAATAGTGCAAAAATGTTTTACAAGTTGAACAATTTTCTGAGCGGTAAATTACAATTTATATTTCTAGAGATATCGTAATTAACGGACAAAAATTGATATACTCCAAACAGATTCAAATACAGGCGCCTCAAAATAAATTTATGGGACACCTGTTTATAAAACTATATGTGGTTCATCCATTTTAACCGTTGATGTACCCCACTTTATTTGTACTAGGGACGGCTACACCGAATTGAAGGTGCGGCGAGAATTTAAATTGGTCATTTACAGTGTTGACAGTGTATTACTATAGATATGCAAAGGTATTAATATAATCAATTATCCATTGCATACATGATACATAAATTTACCAAATCAAAACATATTTTATCTTATCCCCTCACAAGCTCATCAGAAAACTCTTTAAAAGCAAGTTAAACGTAGAATATACAAGCGATGGCGCTCATTGGGGGATAGATATGTCCAGCAGTGGACTGAAACAGGCTGGTGATGATGATGATGCTAGACGTAGAAAGTTACATAGAAAGCTACGTAATCACGGTGTATAATTGGCTAGAACGTTGCTCCTGAATCTCATTTTAAAACAAAGTATTAGAGATGCAAAAATGTCAAGCTGTGGAAAATAAATCCGTCAAGAGTTAAAGGTCTACGTGTTCGAAGCTTAACATTATTTTGTCACGCGTTTTTACGGAACACGCCTGAGTTCGTGGCTTCCGTATAGAAACCGGCATTTATTGTTATGAAACTTAGATAACAACTTGGAAACCTTTTTAAAAAATAATAATAATAGACCCATTAAATTCCACTGATGGAATATGGGTCTCCTCTCATATTGAGAGGGTTAAGGCCATAGTCTGCGACGCTGGCCAAGTGCGCGCTGGTACACTTCACACACCTTAGAATTTTTTTTTTATTATTTTTTTTATTTTATTTTTTAAAGAGCCTTTTTAAAGAGAGTTACTACAACACAACAAATAAATAATTGAAATGAGGACGGACTAAATTTCTGGGATCAAATAATACCTCGAAGGAATCCGCGGCACGTTATTCCGTCCGAGCAGTAACTATAACAACAACTGTTTTAGGTTCACATATTTATGCTATAAGACTGCTTTGTTGGGCGAACGTTTGCAAACGCGACTACTGGACGAAGGAGCTCTCGTTCAGTAGTAGCGTTAGCAAACAGGTTTAGATTTTCGCAAGTCAGGTACTATTGGAATTTTCCAAATTGAAATTCCAAGTTATGCCTTTGAGTCTGTATTTGCGACCGGTGTATCGTTTGAGTGTCATATGCTCCTCTGCCTACTTTTTCGAGGATCACAAGCGTGATATTACGTATTATTTTTACTGTAATAAGATCGTTTCCTATAATAATAAAAGAACATTCACGAATATGGCCTATTTATAGAATATTTTTAAACCATTTTTAAGGCTACGCACGCGGTTTATCGATTGTAACCTAACATAAATGACGTTTTAACACATCAACTGGGCTCTTGACAGCTTTTTACCGTTTAAACTGATGACAGTATCGTCAAAGCTGTAACAGTATTACCGACTTCTTCGATGTTACAAATTTTCATTGGCAACGGTGACCATATAGCATTATGTGACCTATATTATATTCCTTACTGCTAGGGTTAATAAATAAAAGAAAATAATTAAAGTTTCAAACACTGGTTCGTTGTAAAACTGCTATTGAGAAATTGAATACGACCTCATATATCTACGAGTAAGAATAACATTCATAATGTTTTTTGTTCAGGGAAATTTCAGATGGCAGGTTTCTCGCTGTATATTACCGTGTTAAGACTGAATGTATCCATTGGCAGGTAATTCAATGTAACCTACTTTGAAGCTTTAAAACTGGTACAAAGCGGTATAATCAGATAAAAATAACTGCAGTGGATGTAGTTCTGATTTAATTTTAAATTTTTAAATTGTGTAACAAGAATATATCGATAGAAATAGTTCCTAGAATCTTTCTACGTTTACTATCTTGTTATGTTATGTTATGACTTATGAATTTGGAAGAAGCACGACAATTATGTACGATGTATAGAGTATATAAAGCAGTATGATAGATATATTTATTAATCTGGGCTTTCTGCCTACCAGGTAAGGTACTTGACGTGACGATATACTCGTAATAGTATATTTCACTTGCTAATTGCGAGTTATGTTTCATATATGCAGTAAAACATATAAGAAACATAACCCGCAATACCTTCTGTTAAAAACGATCTGAATCCAACTGGTCCCACTGTGTCGATACAGTATTAAGACAATGCAGCTCAGCTCCATTAGTTAGCGCTTAACGACTGCCAACAATGGTTCAAAGAACAATGAGACATTTTCTCCTACAATGGCTTTTCCTGAATAGTGTATTCGACTGTACTTTGTCCCAAACCTTAATAGCACTTGCATTTTAAGTTGTCTCTAGAAATTGCACAAATTTGTGTTAATGATACATGTATAAATAAAATTTGTATCTAAGTTTTGTCTGCTTAAACTTACCTTTTTTTGCTTTATGGTTACCTATGCGACTGAATCTAGAATTTACTTACAGAATGTTATTACGTTGGCTATGCTAGACCATCCAGACTCGAACGAGAATTTCTGCAGCGCGGAAATGTAAGATTTACCCTATTTTCTATTGGTGACGAAACTTCCGTTGCATTAGATAATAAAAATAAAAAAGTAATGATGAAAATTGAGTGATGTACTGAAAAAGTGTTACGCACATATTGCGTCTTCCAAAATGGTCAACTGATATTACAGTATATTATATGTTATTGGTAGATAATATTAATATCACTGGTAAATTATAATTGGTACTGGCAATTCACAACAAAGCATCTTGCCAGTGGAGACAACATCACCACAATGGTATCACTTGTGTGAAATCTATTCAGCCAGCACGTCGTTTTATACCTTTGAACACAGTCACTTTGTCAAGTATCGAGTTCCCCAAATCCTTCAGATAATTTAAATTAGAAGGAACAATAGGGATACAAAGGTGGGCAGAAGGTATAGGAAAAAAAGTATAACAAGACACTTGGTTGTTAAAACAAAACAATTATTGAGCGAAAATCAAATTTGATTTTTGAAGCGTTTTAATATTTATCATTTCTCTGCCATAATATTAGTTGGAAAGTTGCCAAATCCTTCTTTATTTGGAAATGTACCGTAATGTAGGTAACAACACCGGCGCTTTATTTCCTGCAAGTAGGCCTCAGAGTGCAGCTGACGGCAAACTTTTTCCTTGCATGTCTATTCAAAGCACTATGAAAATGAAATCGTCCATCAACTTATTACATGTTTGTTGGTCTAAAACAACTAATTTCTTCTTCACTTATATATTGACATGATTTTTAATAAGTGGTATAATTATTTTTAGTTTATGTATAATATTTTTAAAAGTATATCTAACAATAGCTTTGTGTTATACTTTTTTTTATTCATACATCACTGACTGCCTCGTTGTTCGAGTGGTTACAAGCGTGACTGATCAAGAGGTCCTAAATTCTATCCCCTAGGCACAAGCGGATTTCTATAACTTGAAATTCTTAGTAATAGATCCAAGTCTGGATTTGTATCCGATGTACGGCAATAGTCTCTCTCTATGTTCCTTGGTGGAATGTAGAACATAATTAGTGAATCGTAAGAGTAAAATACACTTCTCTGCCTACCCTAAATTAAGGGGGAATATTTTTCTTATTACTATCAACTAGTTTATCGTTAAACACAAGGGTCCACTTAGTATGAAAAGGGATAAGGCCATAAACTAACAACACCTTCACCGAGTACGGTATGACGGAAGTCATACGCCTTGGGGAGAGATATGAAGTACTGTGAAACGTGCAGGTTTCTCAACGTTGTTTTCATTTAGTCTTTATTATTCCATACTCTTAAAAACTACATAAAAAAAATCAATTACGACAAAACATTTACCCTAATGCCCATAACATTTTGCTAAGGTTTGACTATGCTAAGCAGATTTATAGGTGTAAAGAGCAACGCCCCAAATACTCGTACCTCTGCGTGCTAACCACTTATGAATGACTAAATAACCATTGAGGTACTCTAAATCTTCAAATACTACTCATGCAAATGTATCCGTCTATGTAGAAATTAAGTAACAAACATTATTAGATGAATAAAGATCGTTATTATATACCTTCCTTATTATATTAGATAATTTATTAAAAGTTCCACACGCTCTTTTCTATCTGTACTCCCCGAAGGGGTAGCGCAAAATTGTAGTATACTACCTCAATGAAACGCTACAAAGTGTTGATTGATTATTTTATCACTACCATAATACTGCCCAATTTTTTTAGCGTGATTGTTCACAGCTCTCACTGGATTCGACAGATAATTAATTATACTATTTTTCTAAATAATAAAGTAACAATTCTAGAACCATTTTATAACCGACGATCCAGAAGCGGTACAACGTGTATGTACATATGTGCTCCATTTTTCATACTGCTCAGAATTTATTAGTGTTGAGACAGACAGCGTAACGGTGATATCATCATCATCATCATCAGCCCCCACTCTTGTCCACTGCTGGACATAGGCCTGTCCAATGGCACGCCACTGAGCTCGATCTTCATCTCCTTTCACGTAGTGTAGGACGCCCTCCAGCTAGGGGGAGTGACGATATACGCAAAGTGGCTTGCAGTGGTTGGATGCGAAGAGCTGAAGATCGAACGGTAATATAAGATTGCTGTTTTATAAATCAATATAGCTCAACCGATATTGTCACATAGCAAACACTGTTGCCATATAATTCTAGTGCAAGACGTATGATATTAATTTTGTAGCCAATACTTTGTATTTACATATAGGATACAATGAGTGGAAAAGTTTCTAAATCAGAATCCAGTAGAGGAAAACAAATATTGATATTATAGGCAGCACTCCAATTGGTTACTTATGATAAGATTATTAATTTTCATAGGACATTGATCTTATTATTTATAATTCCATATAATGAAATAAGATGGCTGCTATGTTATGACATTTATACTGTAAACGGTTTCAATATATTATAATGTGTGTGAAGTTTTATTTATTATCGTACAACGTAACATAAAATTAAAAGCATTACAACCATTATCAACATTTGGGAAAATTATCCTCAATAAGGCGTGTGTGAGTTGTCTGAATATTTATTACAACAATATACGACGTACATACGACTGTATTTACCTATGTATGGCTTGATACAAAAGAGCTTCCAGTTCAACAAAAAAAAAAAATCAAATGGTGTAAAACGTATAAGATAATATTCTATGAAGGTAAGGTTTGAAAATATATTATTATGTAAGTGTCTCCGCCCCACACCACAGCGTGTTTCGCGGACGCACGTACGTACGCTGAAACTCTCCGAAGAAATTGGAACAACTGTAAATTTGGCAAAGTTTATTTTCCCGTCGAGACTGAAACCGACACATACATACTTATTTATATTTCTGCTATAATATTTTGAAGAACATGTATTTGAGTACACCTAAACTAATTTTAATCATATAAATGATATCACTGGTTTTAGTCATGATTATGATTTTAGTCATGAAAATATTGCCGGAGTTGACATAAATATTGTAATACGAGTATAAAACCCAACTTTGTCAGAAGTCAAATGGAAATATAGAATTTCTTTTGCCTCAACGTCTACAGCTTTATAATGGAGGGTGAGATTGTAACATTATAATCCGTGGAATTTAGAATGGCAAAATCACCGCCCTCTTATTTCTTGTTCAATAAATGAGCTTTATTTATTTTTAATTGAAGAAAAGTACTTAGAAGGGTTACTACAAATGCCACGTTGCCAAGTGACCCATATAAATTACCTGGAAACTCACATCTATATGAATAAAAATGAATGTTAGTCTGTATGTCATCGATGAACTCAAAAACCGATTATGATGAAAATAGGTATATTTTTTTTTTTCTACCGAGAAGGATTATATAATATCTTCCTTGATGCCACTGTCCACCTGGTGGCGCTGCAGAGTAGCCACATC
>DWFT01000972.1:0-10261 GCA_018246795.1 Microceris patrobas patrobas
CTGTTAGTAAGCTGAATGTTAGTAACGATCCGTATGATGTGCCGAAATGGAATCGAGAGGTGCCAAGACCCGGAACGCACCTGAGTTTGACGCTGTCACCCCATGCGATGAGCTCGCGGCGCAGGTAAACGCGCCCGTTCTGATCGCGCGCGGCGAAGTCTTGCAATGGATCAGCGTCCATAACCCAGCCATTGTGCGCCATGACTAGGCGGCCCGCCTCGCCATACACGGTTGCCTCCATCTCGGCCAATGAACCGACAGCGCAGGGGTAGGTGAAGTAGCGCGGCACCAGTGGGTGCTTGGCGCTGACCTCCTCTACGCGCGGCCCGTCTGCCTGCAGTCGGTAGTAGCGCATACCGGCCACACAATTGTCAAGAGCGGCTCGCAGGTGATCGCGCACGGTGTCTGCTGCTGCTTCATTGAGCGCGTCCAAGCGCCGGCGCAGCTCTTCGCAGCACCGCTTTAGCCGCGCTTCCTCGTCGTAGCACTCTGACCTGCGATCAATGCATGAAGATACTCGAGGCTCGCCTTTCGAGAATTACTGATAATACTAATTTAAGGATAGGGACACCTGTAGATGTTATAGGTCTGTAGAGCGAGGTCGAGGTCGACGGTGGCCCGCAGACGTCGGAATTGCGGATCGGGCTGCAGCTTGAGCTCCGCTCGCCCGCCCTCGCCGGTCGCCTTCACCGGCGGAACCCTTTAAAATGTACCAATTTAGAAACAATTTACATCAGACTCATTTATCAGAAAGATTTCATAATTCTTTGATTACTCCCTCCCAAACATTAATATTTTTTGGAAACATTAATTATATCATTTCTTTACTGATAATATGGTACCTAATATGTGTTTATATATTACTAGCTGTTGCCCGCGACTTCGTCCGCGTGGTTATGAAGATATGCATTACTATTAAGTTGTTTAACGCAAATTATTTTTATACTCCAGTCATTCGCAATGCTTATCACACTAAGTAACTTTTTAAAACTACCCTCTTAAAGAGGTAAAACTACCCGTTTTAAAGAGGTAAAAGTACTGGCCATAAAAAATTTACTCACCCATTTTAGCTCTTTAAAAGGGAATTTTGTTTATTTTACCAACACAAATCATTTTAAATTGTAATCGACAATATATGTACCTATTTTCATTCGTCTAAGTCTGAAATTGAAAAATTTCCATACAAACTTCACCCTCCCATTTCACTTCCTTAGGGGCTTAATTTCATAAAATCCCGTCTCAGTGAGCAATTACGTCCTTAAAAGAACCCGCATGCAAAATTTGAAACTCCTAGCACTTGTAGTTTCTGAGATTTCGTGATGAGTGAGTGAGTGAGTGACTGTCCTTTCGCTTTTATATATATAGATAAAACGATAATTCTAATCATATGTCTCTCCCATTCACTCCTTCACAAATAATATGTTGTTCAAAAAGAAAAATACTTTAAACATAATATATAAAGGTTAGGACTAGACCGTTCCACAGACTCACTTATTGCGGGCCATGTAGTAGAACTGTTGCACGATCTCGTCCACGTTACACATGTACATCTCGTGCAGCCGCGCCTCCGGCAGTCGCTGCGTCTGCACCACGTGGCGCACCGCCTGGACACAACGTGCTGCATTACCGCGTGCCGTGCACCAGATGTCACGACTGTAAGCTACTATGTACCTCCAGATGGTCGTTGTGCGTGAGGCGGCGCGGCACGGTGGGCTCCAGGTCGCCGCGCGCCACGTCTGCTGACACGCGCGCCAGCACTGCGTCCAATAGTGCCGCGGGCCTCAGGTGTGGGCAGTTGTGGCAGTTGTACGTCGCCTCCGGGTGCGCCGCCAACCACGCCGTCTCGTTCGCCGTGTGGTTCAGCACAACGTCGCAGATGGATAGCATCTGCCGACAGCGCGCCCCTTCAGTACGTGATTTGCGCCTTTCTCGCCAGCCTTACTGCCTTGCGCGACCCACCTTCCACTCCGAGCGCATCTTGGCGACGAGGTTCTCGACGTCCGCGAACGTGGCTTCACGGCCAGCGTCGCCACTGAAGCGTGGATTGAGCCGCAGCTGATTGGCAATGCTGTAACTGGAATTCGAAGCGCCTAATTCCTGCATAGAATACAATTTTTAAGAGATTTCCGATATAGGATGCAGCTGCATACAATAATGTTTATAAAAACAACAATCATAGAAATACTATGAATTTTCTCTAAGTCTATCATCGATCTTCCCTTTTCTGTTAGGTTTTTAGGTGAAAGTTCTGTGCAAGTAAGATGAAGTACGGTGATGGAGCCGAGATGTAGACACTCAAGGTGCGACTGGTCCACGAATTTAAGTCGCTCAGCGAGCTATGGAAAGGGTTATACTCGGCGTCTCTCTGAGGAATCGAGTCCCAAACGAGGCGATCCGTCAGAGAATTAAAGTTATAGAGATAGCCCGAAGGATTAGCTAGCTGAAGTGGCAGTGGGCTGGTCACATCTGTCGCAGAACCGATAGCCGCTGGAGCAGACGTGTTCTGGAGAGGAGACCGCTATTTTGCAAAGGTAGCGTAGGACGCTCTCCAGCTAGGTGGAGTGACGATATACGCGAAGTGTTTGCAGTGGTTGGATGTGTAGAGCAGATCGAGCTCAGTGGCGTGCCATTGGAAAGGCCTATGTCCAGCAGTGAACGATGACAGACTGAAAGTGTAAGATGAAGTACTGGTAGGTGAAAAGCAAACCTGGACGGGCGTGAAATGTATCATATTGTAACCGCACTCCTTGGCTACTCGGAGCACGCGCTCCCAACGCGGTAACGGTCCGAGGCACTTCGACAGTACGGTCTGGCACATGACGGCGTCCAGCGGCAGCACGTCGCCGCCCGCTCGCAGGGTCGGGGCCACGTGAAACCAACCGGAACCCTGCGGACCCACCCGCGATTCTCTGCGAAGCACGCACGTTATGTAGGTTTTATGCGATAATCTACCGAAACGATCTACCAGTTGAGACAGTTGAGCAAAACGATGTTTCTAAACTAATGTTAGATAATTATATGTTACATTTTATATAACTTAATCTTTACATAGAGTACTGAGATTGAGAAAATATGATTAGTACATTTCCTTGCGTACTTCTTCGAGGATTACAGGCACGATGTTACGTTTTATTTGATTCTGAGGAACAAAATGTACCACAAGAATACTTGTAATATCGTGACCATCAGTGTCATTTATTTTTATCGTAGTTCTCTGTGAAAAGTAACATAATAAATATAAGTTGGTGCGGTACGGCTCGGAAATGATTGTAATGTTTCAATCCATGAAACAGCGGATTGTAATGCTCAATGTAATACACGACAGTATATGAAACCAGAATTACTAACGTGTTACCATAGATATAATCCTTATTTGAACTGGCCATAACTTATAAAGAAACTAACGGGCTGTCGTAGACAAAGTAGTAGTGAAAGGAGCCGGCGCGTGCCAAACGCAGCTCGCAGTGCACGTCAGTGTCGGTGAGCAGCAGACCGGCACCCAGAGCCTCCCCGGCGCCTGCACCCTCGCCGCGCCGCCACTCCAGTCCGTAATACTGGTTGCGCACGAACTCCGCTTGTTCCCCGCCTTTGTCCTCATCTGTGCATGTGAACATACCGATTACGTAATCCGCTGTGTTATACGCGCCGTCTAATAGATGTGCACTTACGGTTATCCGAAACGACATAGTTCGTGTAGAGAAACACCTTTCGACCTAAAAGTGTTGGTCCTGGATTGAATTGCAGATAGCATCCCTTTTCGAACCTGAAAAATCGATAAGGCATAAAAAAGATACGATTAATTGAACAAACTGCTGATAGTTGATGTAATGTAACTCCATTTAAAAATAGAACTAGTCTCTACCGTCATGTTAACTCACCGGTAAAGCGTGGCATCCTGGTGCTCGCCGTGCTGTAGCGTGAGAACGCGCACGACGGGCAATGAGTCTTCAGCCTCACGAGCATCGCGCGCCTCTCGCGTCTCGCGCGCCTCGCTGGAACGTCGCTCGCGGCTTTCGCGCGCCTCGCTTGCACGTCTCTCCAGTGCCATCTGCCTCTGCACAACATACGCTACCGCTCACCTAGTGTTCGTTTTTTCTTATACATCACAAAACTAATATACGACCCAGATTTTTTTTTACTTTCAATACAGCTCGGTCGTATATTAGGACTTCGGATCAGTACAGAAGTACAGAAGTACTTTACGAGAACTTTATTACCTAATGTGAGCAACTGGGGCGTCGACCTTGAGATCTATCAAATTAGCTATATTCCTAATAGGATAGGGAGATTGTTTTGATACTGCGCGAAGGACGACACTAAATACTTCCCCGATCGCTACCTGGGGAAGATAATGACGAGATAGATCTGCCGTACCGTGAACGCAAAAAGGTAAGCGATGGCATTTCCCGCTAAGAATTCGAACAGTCTCGACAAATAGTCCATCGCGTTAAAGAAGCGGTGCGAGCGGTAACCTTTTCAATGACGGCCTTCTCCTGCACCTTGCGGCCGTAGTCGCTCTTCTCGCGAGTCAACATCTTCTGCATGTCGAGCGGTGAGCGAGCGCGGTGCGGCGCGCTCGCTGTAGTCGCAGCCGCCGCGCGCGAGCTCCCTTATATAACCGCTGCGCCGGGTCGCGTGAGCTGCCGCGCGTGACCGATACGGGGCACCGCGCTGACTTCTGTTACCACCCTTTGTGTGCCCGGGACAGAAGGCGCCCGCTGGTGCGCGTCCTCTCTCTTTTCAGAATTTCCGCGCACCCGCTACATCGTGCATTGTACTCTGGCGCTGTCGCAGCCCACGTACTATCATTAGCATAACGTAATCGGAAGACGCATGTTGGATCATCCCGACGATCGATTTCAATCGTTATTATATTGCGTAAGTAGGTACTTCATAATTTTTCAGATTTGATACTGATTAAATTTATAAAATGGCGACGATCACGAAGTTAATCCGAATAGATAGTATGGAAATAATATTAACAAATATTACCTAACAAGAGTAATAACAAGTAGTAGTACGTCCGCTCATTGATAGTTTGATTGTAAGTGTACAGAATTATAAAATGGCTCCAGGCAGATTAATACTGTATATAGTTTATAGATAAGCACTAAAAATGAACAAATTTAATCTATTTTCATTCCAATACCTCCCCATTTATGATCTTCGTAAGTCTCGATAAACAGCACATCATCCTTAAGATAAAATCACTAATTAATTGGTGTTTACATAAATTAAATGCGATCTCAATGACCTATATGGTATAGGTTTGATCACTGACTGCCCCTTCCTCGTACGATCTTCAATAAGTAATGCATTAACGCTTCGCGGACAATTCGATTAGATTCATAATACATTTCCGCAATAATAATTGAACCTTAGATATTGTGTCGACAACGATAAAGATTGTTTCATTTGTTTTTATGAGATGAACTCTACAGAGCCCCCTAGAGACACTATTTATACCTACTTATTTGTACCCGTTGCTGTACTGCATATTTTATAGCAAAATGTGCAATTGTTAAATATTGATTTGATTTTTTATTAATATACATCTATTTGTAACTCTTCGTATATGTAATAAAATAATTTGAGGCATTTTTTTTAATCTGTCTCAAACACTGCTTCCTTTTCCACTACCACATTAGTATGTAAATGAAAATTATCGTAAATATGTACGAGAGTACGATTGGACGTGCTGAAAAAATCACTTGCGCGCCTTTCGTTCACTGCTCTAATATACTTAATAGTGGAATTTTCTCGGGGAATATGGGAAACCTCTGTTCCTTATAAGATGCCTAAAGACACTAGGTATGCCTCCTAAAATTGTTCCTATGCGACTTCAGCTAAGACCAAATTCCCTAAATTTTCTCGCTCGAAAGCCATGAAGGTTGGGTTTCACGATTTCTTCGAATTCTCTAGGCCAAAAAAAAACGATAGAAATAAAATTTCAGTTTATCTTCACGTCTGTATGTTCAGAAGGATAGGCAGAATAATAATATTAAACACTAAGTAGATATCGAATCTATTTTTGCTTAGCATCAATATTAGTTTCGTAGAAAACAAAGGTTCATTCCATTAGGGTAATACTTACAGGATTATGCCATATTTACCACTTTTATGATATCCACCTTGTACTTAAACAAATAACTTCTCCTGGCCAAATGTCATGTATATAAAATAAAACTTAAATGTCACATATATATGTATATTCTTTCCTACTTTCAGCATCATTTTTTTAAAGTTTTTATTCGTATTATTGGTGTCTACGTGTATACGTTATTATGAAAATTATGTTAATTGATTGGTTGCTGATGATGGTTAGGATGTGATATGATTAAAATTTGCTGTAACTTAAATAGTACATATCCATGAAGGTCTTTTTGCCCACTCATTTTCAACCATTACTTAGAAATTTTTTATCGGCAGATTTATATGAGTAATTACCTACTGTTATAAAATTTAGATGTATTACAGTAGATATTTGGAATCAATTTATCAAAAATATTATTTTATGACGGTTACGTTTGCAACATATGAGAAACATTAGTTAAAATGATGCATTACTAGTTGTAGATTTTAACAATTCCTACAAAAAATACTGCCATGTCTATTTCCAAAGAGTGAATTATAGCAACATGTGATTAAAAAGTCATAGGTTATTTATAAGGATATGCTGTGCCACTTAACATTGATTTGTACATACATATTATTTACCCTGGTGCACTTACAGAAGATTATAGTTGCCCTTCACATTATATCATTTAATTGAAGACTTTAGATAGTAACATAGGTTTAAAATAACAGGGAACAAAAAACAATATTGTTTCCATGGTGTCTCTTACAACTATCACTAAGCTGACTTTTTAATGAGGAGCTGTCAACATTCATAGACTGATAAATTAAGAATAAATTTCCCGATGTGACCAACCCACATGTTCAATTGAGCACATTGTTACAAGTAACTCATGTATTTTTAAATCAAACTCTACATAATTGAGGCACTTGTCTCAATTATGAATTAAATTTTAGCCACCTAAACAACTGTTTTTAAAAAGATTTGGGACACTGAAATAATTCTTAGTTATATAATTGTTATCGTAACAAATAGTAATCACATTCAAATACTGCAGTCTTATTAAACTTACTGCTAAACAAAACTTATTGCTGTAAATTTGGTGATTGCTTGCTGTTTGGTGGTTTTTGAAAATTACAATTTTGAGGTTGAAATATCTAAACTGATGATATTGGCTGCTTAGTATGACTGATATGCTATTTATGCTTACCATATTATTCTAGACCTTAGAATGCTTTCCCAGATTAAGACATGCTATTAAGGAAATTCTCAAGGAATGACAATAATGAAGAAATGTTTCCTAAATATGTTGTGAAGTAAAATTTATGAAGATTTGAGTTTTGAGTTCCAGGTCCCCAGCAGTGCTCTAAGCATGCTTGACAAATCTATTTTGGTCAAACTAAGAGTACCTTTGTATGTACAACATTGAAACCTTTGCATCTCACTTAAAGTGAGTTTTGCTGATTTGTCAGTGAACTTTTTGTTACTGAAGTCAGATTATATATCTGGTATTGTCTATAATTCTGCTAATAAATTATTACATTATTAACAATAAGATGAGTAAAAGGTTGTAATACACATGATGGAATTATATGCAAGATTTAATAATATTTATTTATTTATTGAGTTCCCAATATATTGTTTTACATAAAAAAACACAAGTTCTTACTAAGTGCCAGTACAGTTATAGGCTACTACATCATGCAAATTATTAGAATTGTGGAATTAACATTACAACTAAATTTAAAATATGACAAAATTACATTAATACATTAATAGAAAGTTACAATAAAACTTGAATACAAATGTGTAAATGATTAAAATGTAAAGAACAAATTGATTAAATTATACAATTGAAGTTTATGATACACTAAAAAAACAATTATCAATTTAATAAAAAAATATGATAACTTCAAAAATGTACAATTAATAGTGTAGCATCAAAACATTTTAGTAAGTGAATGTACTCAATGGAATAAATTTAATAATAAGAATTGGTGGTAAGCAGAAATTATCAAAAGGCAGCTAGTTATGAGATTATTAGTTTAAAAATAATGTGTTTGTAGAAAAAGGAAATGTTTTAATGATTTCAGATTATTCTGTTTTTGTATTAAATGTTTATATGTACATCCCATTTAGTATAGTTACACAGATAAATAAAAACTAAAAGTATCAGATGGAAAAAGATCTGCACGAAAAAAAATGTTTATTTGTGAAGAAATTTAGTCCAGCAGACCTGTGTCTGGAAAAACGATAGACCATGAGTAGAGGTAGATAAACCAAAACTGAAGAAATATAAACGAACTATGTGTTAAAACTCAGTGCTTTCTACTACTGAAATTATATTTCATAATTTTGTAATACATTAGTGTGTCCCTTGTGATATAACGTAATTGATGGATGATATGTAACTGACAAAAAAGTTACAAAATATAATTTCTTTATTATATTAAACTCCAATATTCTGAGTCTTAATACAACAGATTTTCAATTAGAATAGTTTAAATTAAACAATTGAATTTAATTGCATGTACTTTATTATCTACTTACCCAAAATTTGAGAAATAGTTATTCTCTTAATTTGAATTCATGTGCACTGAGTACGTTATGCGCTCGAACAAGATAGTTCGTATATCTAAATCGAAAAACTAAAATAAATGAATCCCACAGAATACAACCGGCTGTAGCTACGTTATTTTGTAAAGTCGATCCTCTCTGTCGCTGTAAACCAACATTATTTTGACGTTTCTATCCTTTACTTGACCTTCAAGAGGGTTTAGAATTTAGGCTAGGTACTTGACATCTGATGAACGTTTCAATCCGCGTAATTCAGTTATCTTTAGAAAAAAATAGGAACCTATATAAAATTATAATATTGAAAGAAATAAGTACTTATTCATAATGTTCATTTTATTAATATTGCTTCAAATCATTATCAATATAAGCACGAATTATTTCACTGAAATTTTTATCTACAGCGAAACCGAGTCTAAGAGCTCGATTGTTGTCAAATTTACTTGGAAAACTTGCAACCATCTGGGCAATCATTTCATCCCGCTCGAAACTGACGAGAGGTGCCACATGATTACCAGCGACTTCGATCAAAGCCTTGACCATGTCGCCCACTGTAACACTTATTCCGGGCAAATTAACGCCGTGCCATGGTCCAAAGTCTTCTGCTGGTATTGTAGCTGCATAAATGATATTGTTTACCACTGTTGATGGACTTGTAAGCCATAATTCTTGTTCTGGAGGAACTGGACATACGGTCGGTTTTCCGTTTAATGGCTCACGCACCAAACCACTTGCGAATGAGGTGACAGCACGATTAGCAGCGCCGCCCCTCACACTAACAGTTGGTAACCTCACTATTCTTCCATCAACATATCCACGTCGAGCGTAGTCATTGATAAGAAGCTCGCTCATCGCCTTAGCAGTTCCATATGAATTCTGTGGAGTCACTGCAGTCAGATCTCCGACCACGGGTGGTAGATTTCCGCCAAAAACAGCGGCTGTGCTTGTAAATACAAAACGTATACTGGGAACAATTTTTCGGGCTGCGTTTAGAAGAGCTCTTGTGCCATCAAAGTTAACTTGCATACCTAGGTCAAAATCAATTTCTGCGGGACCGCTGACAATTGCCGCCAAGTGAAATAGTACGTTTGTATCAGCTTTCAGTAGACGTTCAGCAGCGTCGGGCGCGACGAGGTCAACGGCAAGTACGGAGACGCGCAAGTCGCTTCGGGCCCGTGGTGTTACAGTATCTGTAAGCAGTAAATGTTTTACCGGCAGGATAGAATTATCTCGCAACAGGGCATCCACGAGTCGTTCGCCCAAAAAACCTCCAGCTCCAGTTACTACTATATTCATTTTTTAAATAAGAGCAAAGCCTTTTCTAAATGGTATACGTATTCTCATCCGTATGCGAGCTATTAAAGTAACATATGAAATAAGTTCGTAACGATATCAGCTATGTTTACAATTGGCATGGTGGTAGTTGGTTCCATATCTACATATACATATAAAATTTTCGTGTCAGTGTTAGTCGCCATACTCCGCCGAAATGGCTGGACCGATTTTTATGAAATTTGAAATTTGATATGTTTGTTCGGTAAGTCTGAGAATCGGTCGTAATCTATTTTTCATACCCTAAGTGATAAAAGTGGTCCACTCCAAATTTTATTT
>DWFT01000973.1:0-10260 GCA_018246795.1 Microceris patrobas patrobas
TGGGTTAATATATGTTCAAGATATTGTTCTCATAAATGGTTAATTCATCATTGCAGCAGTCTGATGAAGACTGTAGAACGTAGTTTGCGGACTATTGCGTTTACATAGTTATTTAATATGATTAGTGAATTACGTTTGCGAGTGAAGGATGATACATAATTGAAAAATATTTGTGAAGCGAATACTTTAATTATAGACATCGTACATGATTAGGTTATTTTAAAATTTTGAACCACATCTTTCACGGTACAGAACTATTTTCCCAACAGCGATGCCAAAACTTGCGGTGGTACCTTAAAGAATAAATGAATTGAATAAATCAATTTGAATTTACTGGCGATTCACACATAGACACTAGCTGTCTACCTTTACTATACTTGTCAGAACACCAGGTAAATTCCTAACACATCTAAAGAAGATTAACTAACATTCCACTACCATGCTTTTAAGTAATTACATATATATTAAAACAATAAATAAATTAAATAGTATTTATTTGTGATACCATTGTGGCTTCTATTTCTACCGTCAAGCGACAAAGCTTTTTTTGTTGTGTTGGTGGACCTATTTGTTATTTGCGAGGGAAGCCATACTTTTTGTCCTTTACGTTTTGTCTAATAACATATTTTGTTATTATTATCAATTATGTTGAAACTAAGTACAAGGCTTGGGTATATTTTATGACGATAAATCTAGATACTTACACCCGGTGCTGAAAAAGAAATCCTTTCCGGTTCTTCTCTGGTCGTCGATACCTGGACAACATATATTTGAAATTCAAAAAGTTTTGTATAATTAAAAGTATTGAGTCATAGTCATCATAAACTATTTTTGACTCTTCTACTTTCGTTGAAGTCACATTCGTCGTTTCGCCGTTCGTCTATTGGACAAATGATTATCCGCTCCTCTCTTAATGCCCTTGAATGGGCTTAAAATACATATGTACCCCTCTACTGGCTCTACCATTCGCACAAGTCTTAAGGCTTACGCGTCGTCGTTCTGTTTTCATGCATTCTTTCGTATGTTCAAATTGCCTTGTAATCCTAATTAAATTTCATTAATAGCTTTGTTTAAATTTGAATGTGACATGAAGTGGAGTAGAACACTAATTGGAAATTTCTAAAAGCTGTCAAAGCTTTTGTTCTTGAGAAGCTTGATGTTAAATATTTACCTCGCCACCAACTCGTAATATGACATGATATCCGTTTTCATCAGCAGTGTAGTCGATGTGTACAGATTTATCGTCTGGATCTACGTATGAATAGAAACCTCGCACAGCAATGTGTTCATTCTCTTGACGTATGTTCACTAGCTCACCAGTTTCATTTCTTTCGATCCCGTTTGATGTTTTATAACTGTAAGAGAAAAGCACGATGATTACTACGACCACATTAGTAATTTTTGCTATGACTATATTATGATTAAGATCCTACGATAATAGGATAATTGGGCGCCCACGAAGACTCATTTATGTAACAATAAGACGTCGCACATAATCGTCCGAGATCAGAGTTGAGATCAAACTGATTAATTCACTTTTTATATTTTTACCATAACATTATCGCTTGGTTCCTCGAATTTTTTATGACATATGAATTGTTTACAAAACTATGACCAGTTCATGGTAATGACGTAACTTATCAAAATCGAGGGTATTTTCTCGTTGAAATGTACTTGTTTATAATTTACACTGCATTATTTAAATGCATTTGAATGAAGTTCTTTTTTATTCAGTAGTTAAGGTACTAAGAGACTGTATTAACAGCGCCTCGGTAACTAACATTTTTAATCTACACAAATTGAAAATGTTTATAGTATCGATTTCAAAATGAACTTACCTAAACTTATAATTTCCTTGGCCAGAGTTTTCGTAATCGTAGCTCAAAATCACCGCATTATTGTCGACCGGCAACACCGCTGTTATTGCAAAACTAGTAAAACTACATAAACACAAGATTACATAATATAGTCTATACATTTTAAACGGCATCGCAAGCACTGCAGAATGTTAGTGAAATATTTTTTTAGTGTACGAAATTATAATATTTTTGCTGACACAGTTTTTTAAAATGTTTATTTTTAATTTTTATGTTTTATTTTTTGAAATTATTTATTGTTTTCAATTTGATTGAATAATTAGTATTAGTAGTATTTAGTTGTGCTAGAGATATGATCGAACTCGCTCGAACTAGAGACGGCCAGCATGTGCGGGAAACTTTTTCGGTGCAAAATTTTATGTTCAGTGTTCACGCAGCCTCCACTTATTTATATTCCAAGCGTGTTAAGGGTGTTTGAGATCTGTTTATTTAATACATGTACATATAAAATTGGGCACAATTTTGCAATTTACCATCCTCGCTTTTCCAAAATGTGACCTAGGTCATGAAATACGAATATGACATCGATAAAATTTGCAAAGAAAAGTGGAACCTGTCAAATATTGAGTAGATAACTTTCACACAAACAATTCTCGTTTACGTAAATCTTTAATGTTTTAATTTTTTTTTGTTTGATTGGACACAACTGACCAATCACGGCTAAATATTTTTAATCGCTAATAATAGAAATATCTACTAGGAGTTCTTAGTTTGTATCACGCGTGTTCTTGGAGCGCGCTTCAAAACGCCACAGTGTGTACTGGCTGTTAATGTAAAAATGCATTTCTAAGTGTGATTATATTTTACGAATATAACCGACGGATGTATGATATTTATGATTTCCTTGACCTTTCTGCAATGCTATTTTTATAGTAGTCTGCTGTTGTTAGCGATTCTGGCTTAAATTTCGGTTGAATTTATGATTATGATCAAAAATAATTAAAAAAGAATATTAAGACCAATTAAGCTGCGGACCGAAGATAAAAAATCTTGACAAAATAAATTGAGCCTTACCTTAATATGTTCGACTTTTCGCAGAAATGTTTATCCGATACACCGTTATTTCATTATTATTATTATTTTCAGTCCGTCCAATCCACTGCTGGACTAACATAGCTCTCTCCATACGAACTTTCATAAAAGGTATTAGCACATAAATATCATGCTAAACACGCGGGTCGGGGAACGCAAAACACATGTTTTCGCACTAGGTACGCTGGTACCCGTCAGCAGCCAGGGCATTTAGTTGTGCCTAGCCTAATTTATATTGTGGTCAGTAGATCTTCTGTGCCTCGTCAGTCGTATAGCAGGGTGTACCACGGGCAAGTGAGGTCGACTGGCGCACCGAATAGGACCTTGGAACCCCTTACAGCCCAACCGTATATTCAATTAGATATTTTTCGTAACTCTTTTTATCACTATTCAGCGCCATCTCTCTCATATTGAGCGAGATCTAATCGGTACGAGATATAAACAATGTTGCCGACAACTGCCACGACTCCTCGAAGGACCTTACTTTCAGTTGCATAACAACTCGACTACTAGTATCGAATATTCTAGGTAGATGGCTCTGTTTCCTTCTTCTTAGCGTGTCGATGACAAACACGTTTTATAATAAGTCTCTGTTTCCTAATAAATTATTACGCATAATATTTTTTACTCGTATATTTGGAGCAGCTACATATTACAGATCACAACAGTGAACTGAAATTATCGAAGTTTTTTTCAGCAATAAATATAATAAAGCTGCAAATATAGAGGAAAATACAATGCGTTGTCAACTTTTGAAAACATACACTGAAGGATAATATATATAATATATATTTATTTATAAATTTTACAACAAACTGGCAGAAAGTACCTCTGTGGGAAGTTTTTCATTTAGGTTCCATTTCTACATGATTTCTACATGATGATAATGAATGTTGCTGATATGATGCTTAATGACTCGATTCTTCGGACTGCGATACTTCCACGAATAAAATGGGCGCGATGCGTTGGATGCTGGACATAAAAATATTGATGAGGCGAAGAAAAGAACTTCAATCTTTTCATAAATAACGAGCCTTTGATCCAGCTATTCATTAGGTCAATTTATGTAGCATATAATGGTCTAAACTTTGTAAAATGGTAGGTACCTACTGCGCATGTCTGTAATTATAAAATGCTTAATTTTATAATAATTGATTTCTTTATTGTTGGTAATAAAAAACAATTTTGATTTAACTTTATTATCAAAAGTATCAATTTGTACAGTAATATTTTATTATCTTCCATCAGGCAGATAATTTAAAGCTTAATTTACCATTACAATTTGATAAACAGCCATGCCCTTTATGATGGTGCATAGCTTATAATTAATGTGGATCTACGGTATGAGGTAAGGTGTTAACCTTATATAGTATATTATTAAATGTAATTGTTTATCAAATTTCGTAAAGTAAGTAAGTAAACTTCGTAAGGTTTCATTTAACATTAGAAAGATGGGTGTGTCTTCTGTCCCGTTTTGAAGTTTCATGTTTGATTATTTTAATATCATGTATTTATATGCCACTATTCAAAATTAAAATTTTATAAAGTATTAAAATGGTTTGTATATTAATATACTATTTATTTCAACAGCCTCTCATAGATACATATATAACGATTAATGTAATTTTATATACAAAGATGTATCAGGTCATTTGCCCCATGCGGCATTTATTGAAATGATCGATAACCTTATTGCGGGTAGGTCATGATATTGATGTAAGACTTGTATGCCAGAGCTTGATACTTATTTTGAAACGTTTTTTATCAAATGTAGCTTTTGTGGTGCGCACACAATTGTTGTTTTTTTTTTTTTTATTGAATAGGGGGCAAACGTTTGTTGTTTCAATTTTTTCATTGTTATTAGTGTAGCGATATTTATATGTTGCTATAAGATTACAATTACTCTTATTAGTATTCATTATAGTATTGTTACTGTGATTGTTAGATGTTTTACCGTAAGAATGCTCAGACAACAGTGATGGTGATGTGGAAAGTCAATTAAATTTAAAGAAATGGAAGGTTCTCGCGAACCGAGTTTTCAAGTTTATGAGTTATGTGATCACACACCGTAGTGGTATTTACCTACTAAAAATTTATTTGTTTAGACTTCCATAATAGTCGTCGTTAATGATTTATTCCTATGAATACGTCCCTTGACGCCTGAGACAACGGGGTGTCCTAAGAGGTGGCTAAATCCGATGCTCGCAGATCGGGGTGTAGCGCGATCTGCCTAAGTATAGCTAAAAATGCCCTTGTAGCCTAAGTGCAGCAGCATAGACGGTGCGAGAAGCCGTTTTCTATGATCCCAACAAACATGCCCTGCGTGCGGACTATAGTATGCAAAATCCCGTCTTGGAGTACCTATGTATGTCCAGCTCTGACTGGTAAAGGTTAATGATAATGTAGATGATTTTATATGTATGTGTATTGTTATTACGTAAAATCTTCACCTTTTATTAACTAACTTAAAACCAACGTCTGGTATTCGCATGAGGTTGATGGACCTCTCCGTGAACCTGGACAACTTACGTCTGAAGAGGAGCGACGGTAAATGCCAATTTTATTATTGTTATGATTATACAATCTTGCCAGGTCTCAAATTATGGGCATGCATAGTTGACTGAGTGCCAAATATTATTAGACTTAAAATGCTTCTTATAATTGCATCTCTTTCTTCATACGCGCACGCTTTTTGAAGACTTATTTGGTCAAGATAAGTAGGTGTTCGTATCAAAGATCAAGGCCTATTTATCACGTACTAAAATGAAATAATGTGTTGTTACTTCCCATATATCCTGACAATATTGTACCAGATAGAAAAATTCTATCATGAACTAACCAGCAAACATTTCTGTTTACAATAGACTAGATGACCACACGTGGTGTCGATACAATTGACCAATTGGCCAGAAAACGCAGGGTCCAGGCACCACCGAAAAGATGGCCAGTAAGGGATTTCATAATGGCTATATAATAAGGCACGAAAGAGCTTGTCTCTGAATATGGCAACACATAATCATCTCCCGGTGTCAAAATGTCCGTAGGAAACGATTTACCATCAGATGACCGACTTGAATGTTGCTGATATAAACGAATAGAGAGAGTTTTTATTAAAACCATTTAATTCAAATGTGTTTATACTTATTAATCTCGTAAATTTCTTACATTATAAAATAAATCACAGTGATGGGTCGCTTATCTATGTCTATTCTTCTGTCGACGTATCCTAATTCTTGCGTTTTAGTCTCGTTGGTTCGGGGTGGTCTTTGAGAGGATTAACCGCGGAAAGGTTGCGCGAATGGTTGCTGAGGTTGTTGGGGTTGCGACTGGATGTATTGGAGGGAACGAGCAATGGCTTCAGGAATCGGGGGAGGAGTTGGGAGATGAGCACCTTCGGGACGGAAACCTGGAACAAAGAATGTCTTTTTATCACTAGCTCTTTGTTGTGGGTATTTCATTTAAAATGCAGGCATTTTCTTCTAGGCGAAATAAACATGTAAGGCGATAACGTAAACTATATACTAATGGACTAAGTGGCTACGAATGTTAAACTTAAAGCTTTACCTAAGTGAGTTAAAACAGATAGAAATATATAGATTTATGATAGTGTAAATATTAAAGTACGTTTTTACCATTTTCGTCAGCGACGTAAGTGACGACGATGGGGATACCCTCGGGTGATGTATAACTGAAGGAGCCCTGAGCGACCTGCGCCTCAGCATCTTTAATACCAGCGTTCTTCAGGTAACCTTGTTCTTGGGCGGCTATGCCATTGCCGGTTTCATAACTGTTACAAGAAAAATGTGAAAAAGTTAACAAATCCAGAAGATTATGACAATATGCCCGATTACATTGATTCAGATAGCTTATCGTAGAATAGTAATGAACACTGCAAAAACCATATGTACTGCATTCTGTACCGACGTACGACGTTGTTGTTTGAAACCAAAGCAATTATGAAGGCAAGAATTTATTATTTCACTGTTTCAACAACACTACGACTCTTTTATCGTTCCACTGTTGTTTTCACTTTTTGTATCGTGTCACGGGCACTGTCTCAAACTAAAAAGAAATAAGCCCATATTGAACCAAATCGGCGAAATTTCACACTTCAAAAACATTTAAGAACTCAAGGTTTAACTACGATGTATTCTTTGCCGTCATAGTGTTTTGTGAATATATTTAATCTTTGTTCATTTAAAGAGCGTAACAACACAGATGTAAAGAAAGATCTTTAGCCTTTTTTATAATCAATGCACTGCAGTATAATTAACTATTTAAGCAAATGATTACAATACCACTGCTCTCAGGTAATATTAATAAATCCATTAATTAAACTTGCGAAATACCTAGCTAACGTCTAGAATATGGTCGGGAAGATGCTGTGATTATTGCATTAAGGTTTGATTGACGGTTCATAATTTAAAGCTTGTTTAGCGACAGAAGGTCTAAACTCGCCACGATTCGCTAAGGTACGTAAAGCATGTAAAGCTTTTACAATAAACGATGTGTTCCAAGCACCCGGAGCGCCGCCTAACTCTTGGAAATATCAAATTTAATGAGATGTTTCGCCAAACCATTCCGTTGTGTAATCATGTATTGTCAATCTCGTGTTCTTGACGCTCTTTGCTTATAACGTAAAATATCCGGTTTACATTTTGTATCACAGCTGTTGCTAATACGACAGATTTTTCGAAAGCTTAATTTACAAGGATATAATTCATACGACTTCTTAAATGTAGACTTCTTAGTAATAGCTCGGAGTATGGAGTTGTGATCAATATTTGTCAATAGCACATCCACTATTCCACGATGAGACATCGAATTTAACAGGTGAATTGTGGGACTGTACTTTATTCCTGAGTCTACCCCTCCTTTGAACACAGGCGTGAAGATATAAACAAATATTTCTATATTATATATACATAAATGTAAAATACTGTTTGCCAAATGATATGAGCCGTGGATAAGAAAGAAATATGTGACATTGCTTAATGTTCAACAACCGTATAAGAATATAAATTAATCGTATAATGAATCGATAGACACATAAGTCCATATATTTGGTGAACAAGCATTAGTCGATGGCGCAATTTTCGCCCATTTCCACAATTTTTGTTGTCTGAGACTTTGATATTTAGTGTTTATTTAATAAACTTTTGCAATGCATTGCTATATTTCAAAAGCCATACGCCAGGTTCAAAATCGGTTGTGGTGACAGAGGTGTTGGCAATGACACCTGGAGCCAATTCTCTTACGTAAACAGGGCTCGGTCATTTATGTTGATCACTTCAACTCCTATAAATTTGACATTTAACTTTACACAGGTTTGTTTATAGATCCACTCTTAAGTAAATTACACAATGTAATCGTAGATATAAATTCCGTAGACAGTAGCTTACAACACCGATCGTCTCATATTATGCTGTATCTAATTTGTCAACTTTCTATAGATAACTTGTCATTTTTAAATAAAGGCTGCATTTATGTCCATTTTGCGTTTCTACCTTTTATGCAATATATAAAATCACATTACTATTAACACTTTAATTTTTGTTTGGGTTGTTTCATACGTATTTACACAATTGAGAAACGTCGACTATTATTTATGAAGATTTAAAAAATAAGATGACATTTGCTTAATTCAAATTCACACAGACTTACATCTGTTATTTCTCATCGATAAGTTTCTATTTCCTGTTCAGTAGCTTGAATATCAAGTATATTGTTGCCCCACTAGACAAACTTTGCGTGTTTTTCAGATTCTAATACCTTAGCTTTCATCTCTAAGCAAAATGTAATTTAAAACGTTTGGCGTGCTTTAGCGAAATATAACAACAAGTTATATAGACTTAGTAATCTATATGCAGAAATTTTGTGATGTTGTAACCCATTTTATGCGGGCACAAAGGCTTAATAGATTTATTGATTCTTGCAGGAAATGCTACGTGCATTCTAATACATGTACATATTTTTTAGGCTTACGAGTACATTACATTTTATATTATTGTCTTGCTTCCTTCTTTTCATTATCCTGCCTATATCACTATTTTTAATGTCTCTCTTAACTGTGTTTTTGTTCATTATATTTCATATTTTCATATTTCTCTATCTTTTATTATTATTTTTTTAGTATTAATATTCTTATGTGCCTTCTGCCCCATTACTATTTTCTCTAACTTCTACAGTACATTGTTTGGAAGATATCGCTGATTAGAGATAAGATAAGACCGCCACCGCCAACGATATTGTCCTATGGTTGTTTGTCCTACTGTTTCCTCCACGGCATACAATACAGTGTAATAAATTAATGTTACTTTTTTGTATTTATTATAGGCAATATGTAAACCATCAAATAGCAGAAATGGATATCTGCATGTTGTAAATTTTGTTTCTTTATCTACCCACTAATTATATCTACATGAATAATTTGCGGGAAATGATGCCAGTTTTAATCAAAAATAGTTAATTTATAGAGCAGTTAACACAATGCGTCTATTCTTCATATGTAATAAATAATATAATATGATACCTGTACTGGTAGGAGCCGTCGAAGTTGACTTCTTGGGACTGTCTAACGATGGGTATGACCTGTCCCTGGTACTGTTGTTGATACTGGGGCGCCGCGAGAGTCATTGCCACCAAGGCGGATAAAGCGATGAACTGTAACGAAATTAAAAACTTATATAAAAGCTTTATAAAACTGTACAGATTCGGATATTGTGGAAATCTTTCCAGTCGCCGTGAAATCAGAGTTCAGATGGTCTCATTACTGTCCGCTTTAATGTGCGAATGTTCTGT
The DNA here is from genome assembly GCA_018246795.1 of Microceris patrobas patrobas. NCBI lineage: Eukaryota > Metazoa > Arthropoda > Insecta > Lepidoptera > Hesperiidae > Microceris > Microceris patrobas. The sequence continues at coordinate 9,711 of DWFT01000973.1, forward strand.
ATAGTCCATTTTGGAGAGAATAAAGAACTCGGTCCAGCTTGCAAGTAACTGTTAGGTAAGTTTCACACACGTGCTCACAGGAATCATGGCGATTATCAAAAGGTTATTAAACTATTTACAAACCGATATAATGTTTAATTTACTTTTTATTATTTATTATAGAACCATTTAAAATAGGACCTCTACGTATCCTCATTTGAAATTCACACCAGATCTCGTTATTTAAATATTAAGGTAAATTAAATGTTATTCGGAAGAATATGCCATAAATATACATATGTATATGATATGCTATATGGTAAGATCATTAAATTGAGATAAACGTAACGTAACATCGCGCCTGTAATCCCTGAAGTGTAGACAGACGAGTGTAGTACATTTCCACGTTCCACCAGTTACTTTTAAATCTTATCATGGAATTGGTAGTGAGTTTATTACTCGAAAATCGTACCTGACCCGGTAATCGAACCTCTCGACCAGCACTCGCGTTTGCAAAAACGCCACCAACGATTGCGCTTACAATTAGATCACTTCCTTTATCCTGGGAAAC
>DWFT01000974.1:0-10256 GCA_018246795.1 Microceris patrobas patrobas
ATCATACAAATATTTGTCGAAATCGAACGAACAACTACCGCCTCGCAACAGTTAGGCTCACTATCAACGGTTATTAAAGAAAGCCAACGGAAAAATATTACTTTGTCTTAATAATTACATCGCTATTATTTTTTGCTACTTCCCTCAATACTTTTCTTCATTGTCAAGTCCAAATATTACTTATCCATTCAGGCTACATAATTTCGTCCCCGGATATCCATAGTTCCACCTGGTCGCTAATAAGAAACCTTACTTACATCACGGCCATTCTTTTTAGTACGTACCTGACCTACTCGTTAATCGTCTCGTGCTATTTCTACTTCATAGCACTTACGTCATAATCTATGTTATTTATATCTTCCTTAAAATTTTCACAATGGTACTCGATTTGACCGAATTTGAACCTTATATACCGCATGTTACGAGCTTGTGAAATGTAAATCAAATGATGACTTAAATTCACTTAGTAATCACATAAATCAGTTTTGTATTCCATTCCAAAGAGTTCTTATATTGTAACATACAATGTAGGATTTGATACAAAGTATGAATAGCAGTTACTAAGTAATGGGTAATTAAAAGTGTTTTTATTTTTTTATTTTATCAGTGTTTACTGTTCATTGATTCTTTATAAACACAACACAAAAATTTCGCAAAACGTATTATACTTATAACATTACATAACAATTTTAATATCTAATTTTTAAAGCCTCTATACGCTATTCAAACTTTTCATACTGACTGGCCAATAACATTTTATAGTTTCGATAAAATTAATAAAGTAAACTACAAGAATTGTACTTAAAATTGTATTTAAAACATTCCTTGTCTATTATTGAAATTTCAGCTTGTCTAACTGCTGATCGACTTTAGTTCTACTGAAAAATTCAATTAATGCATATAGAACGAAAAACATTTTGTGATGCAAGAGTGAAGAATTAGTTATTCCAAATATTTAATATATCTTTTATATACTACCTTAATTTGCATTCTGCATTTCTAATCTTCTCAAAATATGGGGCTCTTAAGATAAAGCGTATAAAGAGTTATTTTTTAAACCTGGCAATAAATTGGTGACTTTTGGCGACGTAAAATAAGTAATTAAAAATTGCTTATTATAAAACTGACAAATAACATGTGTCAGTAATATTATTCTATTTTTATGTAATATATTAAGATGGTATAATCTACATTCGCAAAATATCTAAAACACAAACTTTTTTAGTATGCTTATAACTAAAACAATCAAAAATCAAATTGCCGCCCCTATTTTTATAAGCCAAACGCTATAAGTACCGATGTTTAGTCTACGGTAAAGAAGATCCGGCTATTGCTAGAATGTCTTACGTTGAAAGCTTTACATAAAATTAGTTTCTTTACATAGACACCACGATAATATAATCTACAACATTTTTAAGTCAATGACATTACGAGTATGATAGCAAAAATACCCTAACACTTCGGTCAAGCTATTACTGATTAACTGCCAAAGATAGTTATAATTATACATTTTGATGTATCATCCAGCATCGTCAACGACTCCATGGTGTCATCTATCCTGTCAGATACGTATCTTCTATTTATGAGAAGCGTTAACTCATAGTCTGTACGATAGCCAAGTAGGATCTGGCAGACCAGTGGGCAATCCAGAACATTCTAACGAAATTAATATTACGGTTTTTTTACAAAGCTATAAATGGTTATGAGTAAAATATGTTCCTTTTGAAAATTTTCTAGAAACATCTAGTGTGAACTCTATTGAGAATGGACGATTGATATTAGGTTGTAATGAAGTAATTCATTCCATACGTACATTGTAATGGATCAGGGTAGAGAAATGTGGGCTCAAAGGAAACATATTTCACGTGACTCATAGATAAAACGCACTTAAAACTTTGAAGTCGACGTTTACCTTTTTTTTTTATAGCTATTCTTTTGTCTATGGTTTCATATTACCGTCAGTATCGTGCAGTTAGGTCCTTTTAATGTGCCTTAAAACAAATCATTCAAGTTATAAAACATATAGAAAGTTGATTATGTAAATCAAATGAACCCATAATAATAATATTAGACATGCACCACTTGTACAGATAGCACTGTGGGTCAAATATATTTAAACTTATAGACCTTACGTGCTTCTTCTGCATCACATATACCATCCATTTTAAGTGTAAACAGAGTTACAATGTTGCTAACAATCTTTTAGTCTATTAAAAATGTATTCTGATAATGTGTTCTTGCATTGTACAAAACACATCAGTAACAAACATCATCACAGAAGTTCCAAGTTATCGCGTACAAGTTGTACATTATTAAAAATAATAATACAAATAATATTCAAAGACGCCGCAATTTGGCGGGTCCACACAGGACCTCATGCCTCGCGAGGCATTTGCCGCCCGTGACAATTGTCCCTGATCGCGCGCGGCTGCCTCGTTCAGAAAAGCCTTATGCCGCGACTGCCGTGTGCGCCAAGTCCAGCCATTTTTAATTTCTGTTGACATATCTGTTCTGTTCACATCGTGGCACTACACGTGCACATTTTCATGTACACCTGTTTTTATCCTGCTACATAAGATTGTCAAAAATATAATAGAAATATGAAGAGTATAATTATTAGATCCGGGATATATGTAAAAACAGGACCGAGGCACGAAACAAAAGACGTTTTGCGCGCGGCACATACGATTGCCTCGGACGAGCCAAGTCCAAACAGAGTCGCATGCCACGCGCGGCAAATGCCTCGAAAGGCATATAGCTCTGTGTGGACCCGCCTTTTAGATATTCGTATCATCCATCGCACTCGCACGTAACGGCGGGAACGAAAAAGATTATAATTAAGAAGTTCTCCTAAAAACATTTGCATAGTAATGAGGTTTTTTTGTTTTAACGTATGAGCGTATGTAACGTATAAATACCTCCTTTTTGGTTTGAATGATTAATATTACAGAGCGATTCAAATGAAATATTAAAGTAACACAAATGAAATTTGTAACGGAATGAACGTGAGAAAAGCATATTTAAACCGTTAAATAAATCTGAATTATATCAATTTATTTGAAGATAAATATCACAACCCACAGTAATAAAATATCATGACATTACATATACAATAATATGACATTACATTGTCGAAAATTGCACAAAATTAATAATAATACTTGCATTTATATATTATGACACGGTCATTAAGCCTACAAGTAGTATGTTATTATTCTGTAATACTACTTACACAATGTATTCATTTGTCAGCAAATCAACATTGCCTTTTACTTAAACTGTATCTTTTACCTAAACTCTTTATCTTTTAACCAAACTCTCTATCTTTTACTCAACCTTCTTGCTACTGTATACGAACATGTGAAGATATAGATCGTGGGCTACAAAAGGGCGCGGGAGGCGTATTTATTTAATTAAGCCGTGATATGGGCGAGCCCGTTCGTATATTAGAACAAACACAAAATAAAGCTTGTGTCGGGGCGCGGCGGGCCTTGACTGTAACCGTCATCCGACTCGGATTACAATGCATATTTATAACATACCATGTATTCATCATTATTATATTATATACTCTTTAATTCCGGTATATATTTAATAAAAATTTTGGAGAGGAAATATTTTAGTTTTATCGCTTTGACTGTCTTGTTGGGTACGTACTGTCGGTCCTTTCTAAATTATATTTTCTAATAGAACCTTCCAGTAGGAAGTCGAAGTAAGGATCTGTGGCCCGGTGTATGGCAAAAGACTCACCGCCTATTCCATAGTGGGGCGTAAACGTAACTCTTGAAACGTGGGAGTGTACTACACTCCCATGGGAGTCCCGTGGGAGTATACTACACTCCCACGTTTCCCATGTAATCCTTTGGGGGTTACAGGCGTGAAACTACGTTTATGGCTTTACTGGATTGCACACAGAATTATTTGTAAAAAAAAATATTATGCTTTTTACCATTCCAATTTGAGGTACAGATCTCGTCGGAGAATAAGAAGGTTAAGTTCACAGGATACTAAATTGGTCAAGTGCAAGTAGGCAGACTTTATGCATATTAAATAATATTATGGAGACTTACGGATAGTTTCCAGGAACTATTAAAATGTGTAATGGTTCCTTATTATTGTCATTCATGGTTAAAACATACGAACTAATATTATACCGAATGTTAAACTTTCACTTTCAACATTTTGTATATTGAGCTTTCAAAAGAAATTAAATTTAAAAGATCGAAAGCCCCAACAAATTTTAAAAGGATTCATCCTAAGATTATAATTGCGAGTAGCTTCTATTGTATATCTGTTTTATCATTCTTTCATCAGCCATTCATTCTAATGTGCAAACCATCGGAGCATATACCTACAATTAGACACATTTCTATCATCTATACAGCAATCATGGACAAAAAGATAGAGTAATATTTGTTTGTTACTGTTACTAATTATTGTCTAAGAACTACACGGTCATAAATCGTTTAAATGATAAATTATGACCGAAGTCATATTTAGGGCTCTTGTAACCAGATCATTCTTGGAAATTCCGTTTTATTGGCGGGAGATTTTAAATAATTACTTGTAAACATTTGTGGTTTGATAAATCTAAATCAAATTTTCTCGCAAACTCCTTGAGGAATATTAATACAACCTGTAAGTATAGTGTATCTGAAAATAAGTTCAGAAGTCGACAGTTACTTAACACAGTTAATAGAAACATAAGGGAGAAAAAATAATTCCACGTATTTTTCGACTGGAAGCCAAATTACTACTGGATTGGAATAGTTTATATCTTTTTGTGAGCTAAAAGACCGAAATACCTGAACACAGCTGTTGTGACTTTGTAGTGAAAAACGATAGAGTTTATTATTAGAACACTAAAGCACAAATTTATGTTACAAGCAGGAACCAATACAGAGATAACATGCACATTTTTGATAAGCGCACCAGGGTATTCGTAACAGTCTTCCGTTTAGTTTATAGATATATAATCTGTGACTCACTCGAGCTGGTGGGCATACTGTTGAATGTACATACATATATGGTCTGATTTTGTCCAGAATCGGCTGTGATTCAACACTTCCCGGAAAAAGTTTGTAAGAGGTAGTTGTGATAATTCTTCGTTTGATTTTTAAATCCGAAAGTCCAGAATATCATGAAATAAAAAACGTGGAGACTCGTCAATCATTCATAAAGTGCTCGTGTGAAATTTATTAATTCGATAAAAAGCTATTATGATAATGACGATTATTACATATTATTATTCATAAGCAGAGAGTACCTACTGTGTATCAAATGTCTTTTTTATCTTTATAAACCTGACATGCATGTACTACACTCATCACTTCCTTCGTACACACATGGCGGATTCGGAAATTTTCTGACTTATTCAGTTCGTATGTAATATTTTTGGACATTCGTACGGTATGTCGATAATGGTGTTGACAATCATTTATACCGGTATTTGGCTATCAGAAGAGTATAATGCATGTCTGTTTCAGACTGCATGTGCCTGTATCTTCAAAAATAAATGCAACGATCTTATACAATACGTAAGATAAATATTCTTAGCAGACTTGTTGATTCTTATGCATCTGCTTCTCTTCAATACCTTTCGGTGTTATGAAAATACTGTACACCTAATATCTAATCCCACCCAAAGATAACAATGGCACATATGTCCTTCCTACTTATATGTGTATGTTCGAAGCAATGTACAATGGAAGCCAAGCATTGTAAGCATGTAATAATATTTCAATCATGTACAATAGGAAAGCTGAGTAGGTAAGACACTTCAAAAAAAACTTGGTCATTCTCCTCAGCTGTCCCGCTGAGACAAAGGCAAAACGTCGCAATATGCTAATATGTATTTTTTTACATCAACGATCGACAGCGCAATGAACATTGAGACGAACAGTTTTATGTTCTTAAAATCAATGAATAACATTGAACCACATTGTACTGACACACAAACGTAACGTACATTAGTATATAATAGCTGTATGGTGAATATGCTAAATAATAGAACGAAACATAATAACACTATTAGTATAGTCTATTAAGTATAGACAACGACCATGACATTAATTGATTCTAAACTTAAATATTTTCAAACATGGCCGCGCCGTTTGAAATTCGAACGTTTCGATTTAAAATAAAAGTTGGTATGTTTTCCGGCGAATTTATAGAAAAAAGATCTATCACAAGATTCTTCCTATAGCTAAATATTATATTTGTATATAAATAAAATATTATAGCAATTATTTACAATTCCCCAACAGATCAAAGCTTCTTAAAGTTTATTTAATCGTAAACGTTATGATAAAAGCAGGACGTATACGTTGGAAGGCGTTAGAAAAATAAAACTGTCTATGCTTATACTCGTACAATTATATAACTTACTCGTTTCGATTTAAAAGTATATCTTGTTTAAGATTTGCAGGTATCATTACCACAAATCGTTGGGAAACGTTTGTAAAATACGAATACAACATTTCTATCGAAATCGGCGAGTATAGAGAACGAAAACAATTATACTAAAAGGGAAATTTGTAAAACACTTCCACAAACTGGGGCCGAGGATTAGATTAGCGAGACGACATCAGACTAGAGGAAGTGCGATCTAAAAAAGGTGAAGGTCGAAATGTATCACATCTATCTTTTGTTTCCCTTTTTTATTTATTTTTCTTCTGCATCATAGTAGAACGTATTGAGAAAAATAAAATATATACCGAATACATCAGGTTCATATCTTATGCCGTCAAGCTGAAGAGATACTATGTATGCATATATTTACATATTTATGTATATTAGAGAATGAATGTACAGAAAATGGAAAACTGTTAAATATAGGTGAAATAAACGAAAATTAGATTTATTAAGCATACAAACATCAATGTTAATTTCTAAACATTTAGAGAATCCATGGAATTTTCGTAAATTAAATGACTACTTATTTGTCTATTTGTACCCTGATATTTTTTTCCAATTTTTTGACATTTTAGATGTATATTATACATAAAGACTTAGTGTCTGAGTAATAATACTTGTTTTAAATAATGAGTATTTACGTGATAAAATTAATTACTGGATGTCGAAATATATTTGTCCGGAGCCACAAACACAAATTAAGGAAATCATAAAATATAAAAATATTGATAATTCTGTCCAGGTCAACTATGACTACACAAAAATAATATCATTATATTATGCATAATTATCGAGTCTGTAGTTTCATATAATATTTATAATACTTAATAAAAATAATTTCACATAAACTTTAACAATTAATTTTAACTATTTGCATAGTTACTTTGAAATGCAAAAGTATTGCTTTAACGGACTGTCCCTATGCAAACTGTGTGCTTATTTAAAAAATACTCATAGCGCCAATAAACATTTTCGTTTGTTTTTTTTATATATATAGTTCATACCATACACATTTTGCTCATACGAATACATAACAAGGATACATTGCAATATCTGAGGATAAGTGTGGTACGAACTAGTACGAATAATTTTGAAATGCATTTAATATGAATGAAAAACGAGACAATTAGATATAATTATATTTACTATTTCTATTTATTCTGTATTGTTTTAGCTCTAAGTTTAATAGCGGACTTGATATAAAGGCATTCTTTACTCAACCCATGATTAGATCAACGTAAAAAACATGTGTTTTTTTATCACAAACAACCCATAAATCGATATAAGTACTCGCCAAATTGATTACATAATTATTTATCTCCCTCACTTCCGCTGGTATGAGGCTATCAGCGATGTTTCATAAACGATTATAATTTATATTGAAAAACTTGAGAGATCCGTAGATTTTTTTTGTTTCTATATAAATATTTTGCACAGCTGTTTCGTGTCTTAAGCATTGCCGCCCTTGATAGGAGTTAAAATAAATTGATGTTCTAGTCGTTCTATGATGTACAACTTCGTGCATGTTGTTAAGTAGGGTTTTTAATTAATTTATTTCAAATAAAACTGTATAATCCAATTACATTAATTAAAGATAGGCTGTATGTATGACATATAAATCTCGTCAGGCCTTTCTTATAAATTTTTCGACAGATCCCAACACACGGACATCTAATCTAAAACGAGACAGAGCTGTACTAGAATGATCAGACGACTGATGTTTTACGTATATTCATATAAATTATATATTTGTATAACATTGTCCATGTCTGTGCTTAACGCTATGCAGGTATACCAAGGTGTAGCAAGAGGCTAATAAACCGAACGCTGGCAGATCGCGGCATGGCGTGGCCTGTTACGAGTCACAGTTACGAGTACATAACGGCCACAGCGCAGGTGGTGCGAGAAGCTGTGCTCTGCTATACTACCTAAACAGCATGTCCACCGTGGGGATTGTGGGCAAAAGCCCCTCAGGGTGGCCTGTATGCTGTACAGGATTTAAAGAGGCTGACGGTAATAGTAATGATGATATAAATGTACATATATTTTATTATACTCAGACACAGGACAGTAACATATCCCGACACAGATATATGTTCCGGATGAGGATCAAATCCGCGACCTCCAACTCACGAGTCAACCTCAGTAACCACTGAAGATGCAGGCCAGTCGTTGGCGCCAGTATAACTATTAATATACAACATTAAAGTCCCAAATCATACTTTTACATTTTAGGGCTCTGTAAACAGTTATGATTCTTTGAAGTTCGGTTTCATTAGCGAGATATTTTAAATAGTTACTGTTAAAGATAACATCCTTTTAATGAAAAAAAAGCGAGTACCGAAAACTTTTCGAAAACCGAGGCAAAAATTTAATTTGATGGACTGAAATAAACAATTTAAATATAACATTTTTTTTTAAAATATAATATCATGTTTAAAGCAAACAGGATATAAGTAAAAAGGTTAATAGCTACTAGTTACTTTCAGTAGATTTGAGAATGGATTCGATATGGAATTTGAAGATGCCTTGAAGATTTTCTCAATATCTTGATATTAGCTACGAATAAAGTGTTACACCACATTGTTGTTAGTGGTACTTTTTGGAGAATAAGAATATAACGCATAATGAGGCATAATCCGTTAAAGACATCTTTTTTATATATAATCTTTAGCTGTTGGGGGAAAAGTACGGTATATACATACATAACTAATATCGTGAAGTAAATTTATAGTTTAAATAGCACAGCCCCTTAAATTTCAGATTCTGTTGCTTCGTCTGGAGTTCAAATCGTATCACTCATTTCAGTCATAAAAATATGTGCCCTTTTTAACATTAAATACTACTTGGTGTATCTGTGAGAAAACCATCGTGAAGAAAACTACACACCGTAAAATGCTACATAATATTTGTATATCAAGTGTTTGGCGAACCTGTACCAATAAATTAAATTTCAATAACAGCCAAAGTCCACCTGTCACTTTGACAGTTCCATCTGTCACATCTGCGTTGTTAGTTTTACTCTGTCTATGGTTATCATAAACGATGCTAATCAGAGCATAAACATCTCGTATGCACATAGTTGCATCTAACGAGCTAAGCAATTATTCTTCATGTATATTTATTCAACAAATGAAATGGTTCCCAGAACAACCTGCTCATAAACCAATTACTAACAGAAACTAGAGGGTGTTCACTTTTGAGTAAATATTGACTTAAGCGAATGTTGTTGGTGCCGTTGATGTTGACTGACTCTTATGTTCAGTGGTTAGTGAGAGTGCTGAGCCGGAGGTCGAGGCTTCGATTCCCACCCAGATCAAATATTTGTGCGGTAAGCAACTAGTACTTGGTATGTGTTTGCGTGTAAAATTATTTGTAGACGTATGCATTTAGATATTTGCATTAACTTATGTTTGTCATGTCTGATCACCATAATACAGGGCCTGTCTAATTTGGAATCAGATGACTGTATGCTGTCTCAAGATATTATTATGCGAATAGAGAACGCGTAACATAGCCTTTTAATTATTTTATTAATATCCTACCGTACTTATTTATTATTCTACACTAGGTCACATCCGCGACTTTATTAGCGTGGAAACCTAAATATTTTTTACTAAACATAATCCTTCGTATCGCTTTGTGGCGGTTGATTAAGAAAAGTATTTTAAGAAATCGATATAATATCTTTGTAAGACATTTACATAACTGCAACAGGCTCATTTCGTCCAATAAATTTACATCAAAAAGTAACAGATAGAAAGATAGATAGCATTAGTTTCGTATTTAAATATTTAAAAGTAAACTCATACTGAAAGGAAACCCGAGTCCAAAAGGGGAAC
>DWFT01000975.1:0-10255 GCA_018246795.1 Microceris patrobas patrobas
GCAGTTTCCAGCGGATATGAGCTGCAATCATACCAACATAATATAATTGTACTAATGTTCACCAATAATCTTAGTTCCATAACTGTCCTGTTATCTAATACTAAATGAACTTAGACTAATAATCCTATTCCTAAGCCTCGTTCCAGATTACTTACAAATTTCCATTACTGTCAACGCACATTTCTGTCTAGTCATTTTCAGATAAAACTGTCTACTATCTCCGAATAAAAGTAAATGAGAAGAAAAAATTAACTTATTTTCAGAATACTAAGTTCAGGAATTGAGTATTTAAGAACCCCGTTCGGACGCTTACATCACTCACAGCAGTCTACAAGTAGGTACCAAATAAATGAAGGTCAAATCACGTTCAACACAATAGCTATATCTTTTTTGTATTAAGATTTACACAATTTAATGTTAATGTAGATCATTATAGCACGCCACACCATAACATTTGATTTTATTTTACGATATTACACACAGGTTTAAAATCACGCGCCATAATGTAGAGTTGTTTACATCATAAAACTCAGAAAATACTATCTACTGACAGTTGTCGGTCTAAAATATGTAGTAACAAATGAAACATATAGAACAAGTGTCTTAGTAAATTGAATATTTCTAGGTACCTACTTGGTGATTCAGTATGAACGATGTGACAGTAAATTATATCCATGCGAAATCAGGGCGTTAGCCTATGTAATTCATGGTGTGCTTTACAATAGAAAAATAATAATTATATCATCATCATCATCATCACCGGCCCGTGTCAGTCCACTGCTGGGCATAGGCCTCCTCCAATGAGCGCCATCGCGCCCTGTCCTCGGCTTGACGCATAATTATTATATAATCTCACACATTCAATAACACAACGATTAAGCAACCACTTAAAAATGGTCATATATCAAACAAAGATATTAATCTACACGAAATATGAATTGTTTTCATAAAAACAAAGAGCCAACTCTTGAAAATATAATTAAAAAGGATAAACGTCACTTTTAGGAGCCATTAAATTCTTTTGTTTGACTTTTATGTGCGTTATCTTAAATTTGTTCCCAGCGATCTTGCTCGAAACAAAACGCTACTATTGTTTACAAAACAAGAGAATAAACTTTTAAAATGACTGCATTTTACAATGATATATTCTCCAGTTATAAAGATCCCCATAAATAGAAACGTTCAAGGAAAGGTTAAGTTCATCGGTAATTTTTTTTATATTCATGTGACCTTATGTATAATATGTTTTTGAAATGAAAGGCGTGAACGCTTTGCATTTTCCCTACCCCTTAAATTAATGGTCGTTGCGTAGGGATGCGATAGAATCTGTACAGTTTTATTAAGTTCAAGTATCAGTTGGAAAGGGAAACCCTTTGCTTTAAATTTAAAACCTTTGAGTAATCTTACCGATTGACCTATTTGCGATGTAGGAGTCTCGATAAACGGATAAAACCGGCAAAGTTTGATCAGATGCAAACGCCTCAGTTCATGCAAAAATACGACAGTGGGAAGAAAGCTACCATAAAATTAATCGTATAGATTTCCAGTTTCTTCGTACCTTCTACATTTTATACCTATAAAGAACTTTAGCGGATTGTGAATGTACAAGATTTTTTCTACGTAACCAATAAGTGTAACCTAAGCCAGTATTCATTTGGGCTAAAATTTCAAATAAAAACGTGCTGCTTCAATTTTCTATCACTCATATTCACATGTATTGACGCATCAATTAATAATCTCTAGTCTTCAGATCATTGTAGCGACCAATCGATCATGATCATTGTGGCTTATAGACTATATATTGATATCCTAATCTCATGCAGGATGCAATTCGACTAATTAAAATTAGATATTAACCGCCATACATCTTTTGTTTTAATGAATATTTACACATTAAGAGTATCTTAATTACACTATTGGAGTGCGGTTTGGAACTAAAGTAAAAATACCGCTGTTTTTGTAATTTTATCTGTGAAAGAGTTATTGTTGTGTAGCTCGGGGCGCTGCCAAAATATGACACTGTTCTGCAGGGGCACTGGGCGTACGGACCTCTGTCCACGTGAGCTCGATGCATAATAACGTTCATATTTAATAAAAGAAGTGTAATACACGTTAAATTTAGCAGCCCAGTAAACTGTAAACTCCAGTAAACTCTCACTCGAATCCTTCAAACGTACTGTGATAATAAAGGTATTATAACATTAGCAACGCAAATATGACCAGCAGGTTTTCTAAATGTTTACTATTTTAGCGCCGTCATTTGTGTAAAACGAAATTCCGCTATGGTATTGTACATATACTTTTATTAATTTATAGTGAACCTACAATGGCTATCTACCTATTCCATGCGACTTAAACGTAACTGGTGAAATATGGGGGTGCACTGCACTCCTCTGTCTACCCCTTCGGCGTTTACAGGCATGATGTTACAATTCAAACTGAACCTTTATTTCAAAATTGATTGGGTCATGAGATACGCTGAGTACAAGAGAATGTTATTACAAAATTTGCTAACCGCCTAAGGTATCCCACAGGTATTATTCTGAATGCTGCGCCTATGAATAGAACGAACCTAACCCCTTACACGAAAATAACAAAGTATTATTCGACGTGGATATTCAGATGTAAGCGACAAAGTCAATTCGACCGGAAATTGGCCCGTAGGGAAAGTAACCCACCATAAAATTAACCCAATCGATACCGTTTCCTAATCTTAGTCCTCCTAATCCCATGTAGTTTATTCGGACCCTTGCGAGGCATAAAGGTTTGATACGATCTGTTTCTTTCTATCATGTAATGTTGACCATTACATGATTTTCTGAAACTCATTTGGATTCTATTACAGGTACGTTCCTTTTTTAAAAATTCTCCGCAATACGATAACAGATGGCGCTAGGTGTATTCCTTAACATGTACATACTATAAGTATATATTTCTATCTCATTTTGTGTACAGTATCTTGTCTCTGTCTGAATATATGTATATATAATATATTATGTCTAATATATGACAAATAACGTATCCTAATGTGAGCGGTTAAATAAATATAGTTGTCTCCGCTATTTAATAAACAAGAACGTTCTGCATTCTCCTTTGTCATTCGATTATGGCATACATATATATGGCATATATACATAAATTATGGCAAGTTTAATTAAGTTAATCCTTAAAAATACTATATTTTGTTTGTTTGTTGTTATTCTTAATTTTGTTTGTTGTTATTCTGTTCGGTGTAAATAAATCAAAACCATCTTTATCTATTGTTCTGCTACTAAAGTTTTGAGATAATTGTGATTTGGTTTGCGGAGTTTCGGAAGGAGAATACGTTTTCCTCTTCCCTTGTTAATAGTGATAACAACGTTAACAATCTTTATTCGCTTAACAATTTTATCATCACCATCAGTCTGTCAAGTCCGGTGGTCTAGATATGGACTTCTTCCGGATGTTCTTGCTACTAATCCCATCACTGGAATTAGGCTAGAGGTGAGACAATATATTATTATTCCGTGTCGATGCGGATAATTTAAATATTTGGATTTGGAATATTGTTAAAATTACATTATCTTTGTCTTACTATTAAATGTTTCGTGAGCGTTTATACACATGATTATAAATGTCTCTGCCAGCCAAGCTGATATCATTAATTTCCATGACAAATAGTGTCCACATATTTCTTTATTTATAGTTATATGATGTCAGGAATTACATAAATTTTAAACAAGGTTCTATTTAGGAAGACAAGCTAAATCAAATTCAAGTAAAGTTTGTAAGCTTTTCCGAGCTTTGGATTTTAGAGCTGTCGGCTGTCGTTATTAGAGTCGTCAGTGTTTAAGCCCCGAGGGTGGGTCTTTGAACGACTTGAAACTTTAGCAATTGTGTTGACCGTGTACTGCGCCTCCATTGATCGTTATTCAAGAGTACCGCAGTTTGCATCACCAGTTCCAAAGTAACCCATTTACGATTGAACCAGATTTACTTTAAATTTTTTACGTTCATGACTACAATTTGTGTCATTTTTAAGATTTCCACTTTGATTTTATCACAAAGGCAATACATCTGACGCGGCTTTGATCGTTTTTATGCTGTAATCTGGTCGTTTAAAGTTTTAATATTCAATGAAAGATTTTGAATACGAGATTTGAGTAATGGGTTCTGGTATAATGTTTGAATAACAATGGAATTTAACGACTGTAGATATTTGGGTGATGCAATTATTGTACAGTGCAATGGGTGGGAACGCAATTGCCACTTTTGTATTTCGAATGAAAAACATAATTTATTTAGAGGGTACCCATTAAATTATCATTGATTTATCTCTATTCTGCGTCTGCATGTTATGTTCCATTAGTCGGCATCGAAAGGTGGGAGTCAATCCCTACGTATATTATCATCATCAAATCAGCGTTCATCGTTCCACTGCTGGACATAGGTCTTTCCCAAAATGTGCCACAAAACTAAATCCTCCGCAGATCTCATCCCTATGTGTATATTTATAACAAATAAGTAAATTAAAAGTGGAATATATTTGAAATTATTAGAAAAAAAAATAATAATCGACCCATTATCATTCCACTGTTGGAATATGGGTGTCCTCTCGTATCGAGAGGGTTAAAGCCATAGTCAACTACGTTAGCCAAGTGCGGGTTGGCAAACTTCACACACCTTAGAAAATGTATATTTTTTTTACAAATTCTAAGGTGTGTAGATTTGCTCACGATGATTCCTTCAATGTTAGCAAGTGATGTTTAAATTTAAAGCGCACTTTTGTAAAGAGGTGCGCGCCGTGGATTTGAACTCATCACCCCCGGAGTGAGAGGCCGAATTCTCAACCACTAGGCTATCACTTGCCTAAGTTATTAAAATTATAGTATTAGAAATGAAATACGTATATCTCCGTTCATTAAATGACCTACGTAAGAACCATTAGATGAAGTATAGTAGGCATTGATTAAGTTTTATACTCAGTCGTTGATAATTACTAGTAAAACTAATTACTAGTAAAACTATAGACTTTATAGACCTTCGAAATCACAAGTATTCTTTTATCTTGTTGTGAATATACAAAAGTGTCCGAAAATGTATATTATGTGAAATTATATTTTATTTTTATAATTTCTTTCCGTTCTTCCCAATCGATTTGTCATTGGTACAATACGATGTTCCCCTTCAGGTGTTTCTACGTTCATTCTCTTTTTACTCATACTTGATCAGACTCAGATGAGTTTCACACTCCTAATAACAAGTCTAACAATGTCAAACGGTCTCCTCTTGTCTTTTCTATCTTCCCCTTTTAGACGTGCCCAGATATATTTACTTCTAACCTTATCTAACAGTATACATAAGCAGGAAAAAACTCGTTGACCTAGAAACTGAAACTTCACGGCTACGAGATAGCGTCTCTCTATGGCTCCACTGGAATCTAGGGAGTTTCTTTTTGTTTTTGCTTATCACAATTCTTCCATAGACAATAGAAATACAATTCCTTTACTTTGTGTACATGTAGAGCAAAAATATAATTATTTCCTTTTACAAAATTTTTGCTAAAACAATTCGCTGTAACGTCAAATCCGCTTTAAATATTATTTTAGATGTTACGAAGAATCTTTACGAGTTTCTGTACAATAATTTTATACTGCTCGCATTCTCATTGTTGGTACTTACAATGTCGATGACATAAAACATTTGCTTACAGACGAGTCGTGGCGCCCGTTTAGTAAGAAACATTTACTAGGAATTTCTATTGATGTTCCTATAGTTCATATTCAAATAGTAAAGGCCTAACACATGACCATTTAGATGTTAAAGACATTTATACGGGAAAGAGAATAATCTAACGTGATTCTTATTGATGTACCAGCAGGTACGAGTATCACGTACGTCGGCAAGTGGATACGTATTTTTCTATAACGCGTACAATAAAACAATCTACACAGTAACTTTTTTCATACAAAAATAAATAAGATTACGCCCTATTCAAGCTGGGATCACTTTACGATAGAAATAAACGGGCGCATACTGCGTAAACGTGCTTCTCGTATGCGTATACTTATTCTTATCCGTAAAACAAAGGTGTATAAGTAAGTTTTACTGCTATATTATTCATAAGAAAAACCAATCACATCAAAGGCAAGTCGTAAAAGCTTTAAGGATCACGAGATTTCCTTTGGAAGGCTGCTTTTCCTTTTCTCTTTCTTCGTCAGTTACCTACATTTGATTTACGAATGTGGCGTTCCCTATTTCATTCCACTTTATTAAGTCGTGTATAAAAGGGGTTATATTTTCATCCTCTGTTTCTGATTTGACTGCCAATAATCGTCTCCGGTTCTTATGCTTTTAACATGTAACGTGCTGGGTTGATGTTTATATATCGTTATTACATCAAAATATTCGCTTCGGTCCAATATTTCTTTATTAAGAAAACTATTTGCGAAGAGTTACAAATTGACTTCAGCAATGTATTCACGAGGTACACCTCTATAAATCACTTAAAGGACATGAATTTTCTTAATTGCTGGTGAAAGTTCTATAAGACGGATGTTCGAAAAGAGATCGAATGGTACGCTTGGGAAGATTCGGAACATTTTGGGCAGGTTTAAACTCCAGACACGCTTAGTATTTTAGTTTTCGCACCTAAGGGTCAAGTACGTATGTATAGAGATAAGAAAATAAAAGTCAAGTATCTCATTCGCAGAATCATCCAAGCAAATAAATGTAGATATATGTACACAAGTATCCGCCTCTAAGTACGTACTTTTCGAATTTGATATATCTTACATAAGTAATGAGACTGATGACATTGTAGAATACGATAGATGACGATGATGAACGTTGTAAGAAAAATATACAAATAGACGAAGTATTAGGGTTTTCAACGGTCTAATAAATTCTCGCTTTCCGCTACGGCAACTTTCTTAATGGTCAGCGAAAAAATCCAATTTTCTGGGTCATCTAACGCAAGGTAATATACGTTTGAAGCTAAATGTGTATGACGCTTGATGTAAATAGTACCTTACTTGGGCAGAGCTCTTGTGAGTGTAGGCGCGTGACCTGGCAAAGAAGTTCTATGCTACATAATAAATTAATTCTATTTGCGCTACAACAGTTTTAGTAGGTCAAAGAAACATGGACCTAGATTTTTGTATTCAGACCCTAGTGTCACTTTGTTATTTAATAGGTAAATTTATTTCTTAACTTAATCCAAACCAATACAATGTTTTATCAATACAATACAAATACAATAACAATACAATACCAGTACAGTGTTCCAAACCAAACAATGTTTTGTTCAATACAATGTCCAAACAATACAATGTTTTGTTCTAAAACGGCTTTCCTAGGTTTTCAAATTATTTAAGGGTGTCATGTATTGCCACCTCCTTATATGGTTTTTTTTCTTATATTTAACGTAGCAAATAAATAGCCGGGCCACCCGCTGGAAAGTGGTCACCATCGCACATGGACATTTGCAACACCCGATGAGTGGCTAATCCTTTCCCGGCGTTAAAGGAGAACTCTGCGCTTTGCTGTTAGTTAAAGAAGGTAAATAGAATAAAAATGAGGACGCCACTGTCGCGGCAGTTGGACGTAGGTAAAAAATGAATTCAGCCAAACCGTATTCGACTAGCTTAGTAAACTATGGTCTTCACCATTTTGATTCTGAAAAGAGACCAGCGTCCAATAGTGGTAGAAGATTGATGATGAGGACGACGAGAGAGGAAATAAAAATAAAAATTATATTGATCGACCACTGATACCAAAATCGAAACATCAGCGCAATGATATAAATCGATGATTTCCTTAAATAATATGAAATTTATTATAAAATAAAAGCGTAGATAAATTTTAATAACACGCTATCTTTTTGATTTTTCTTCGCCGCAAAATTGTGTACGTTACTTTAAAAGTCGAAAATCAAAAGACTTCTTATACCATAGTTAATTAACTTTCATATTTGCGCATATTTTTCATATACGCGCATTTAATGAATGTATTTGAAGGATAAATACATTGAATATCCCAAAGTCAAATTATGTACTAAGATTTACTAAACATATCTGTATTTACAGATGATATAATATAATGAATATAACTAATATTAAAAAAAACTTTACTCGATAATAATTTTTATTGTTATGTACTTAACAACCTGTAAATTTTGCGCACAAGGGCTGATAAATAATGATGATAATAATATTTAACTTTTTATTTATTAAGCTGATTTCGGGTATGCAATAATTTTGTAAGCCAACTTATGCTGCAACGCAATTAGCTTCCTGAGACACCTTGAAACAATATAGCTCTATGGACAGATTCCATGGGCTTAATAGCAATATTGGTTATTATCAACTTAATAATAAACGTGCTAAGATATTATTATTTTTTTTACAAACATTTGTTAATATCAAGTATAACAGAAAATTTTACTTCTAAATGTGGATTGATTTTTTTTAATGGCTTCTTAACATTATTATGTCTGCCAGTTATGCTCCCGTCTGTTTGATCAAGCGCGTCCTCCGTTCTTGTAAAGAATTTTCATTAGGAGAGATTCCCTTTTTTATTCAACTGTGACTCCCGAATGAGGGGACCCTTGAATTAAATGAGATGTACAGGGTGCAGATATTTTTTGACTGCTCATTTTGTTGATGTTGAAATTTTGTGTTGAAAGTAAGCTTGTTTGGTTTTTACATTTCATATTTATTCACTATATTATAACACTATATATATTAGTACCTCTATACTAAATAAAACAATCAAATAATTAGATAAACGACATAGTAAGGAAACGAAAATATTACACAATTTAAAAAATCAGTAAAGAATCATTTACACTTACAGAATTGTTTTTATTTGGACTTTTGTAGATTGCCTTGTTTGTCGAGTGGTTTCCAGCGTGACTGCCAAACGGGAGGTCATGAATTCTAATTCCGGGTCAGATACTATTAGATTTTTCTAATTTAAAATTTCTAGTAGTGACTCGGAGTGTGGATTTGTGCCCGGTGTATATAGGCTCACCACCTATTCCTTGGGACTTAAACGTAACTGGTGAACGTGGAAGTGTACTACCCTCCTCTGCCTACCCCTTCGGGGATTAGGTACTTGCATGAAGTTACATCAACTCGTTTCATCTGAATTAAATTCTAAATGTAAACATGTACCCAACTCACATAAAATCTTTAGAATGTCTGACGTGTCAAAGAGTTCCAATTTAGAAGAAACTGTACGTCAATTTGTAAATTCAATACTCGTCCCGGTTTTGACATCTATTTTTATGAAAATACGCAATCTAATAGACATCAATTCAAAAGAAATCACGTGAACTGAACATATTTGACGTATCCCATTTAGGAATTTCACGTCATATTTTATTATTCACTGAACGATCTCTATATAATATTGACAAAAAACTTGACAATACTAACAAATATAATCATCCTGTGTAGTTGGGAGGCGCGTACCATCAAGCTGTTCATATTTCCCTTGGAATATTTAAATATGTCACGGAGTCCCAATTTATAAGCAATTTCGTATGCCAATTTGCGATTTTAACGGTTTTGCATTACATTCATACTACAGCAAGAGACAAGACAGGGCTTGCGCTAACATTTTTTGGTTCTTATGACTCCAGTATTGGATGGAACGCCGAATGTTCTCTTTACAACTGAATAAAACAGTTTACTATGCAATATTACCTATATGTGTGACTAATTGCAGAGATATAAATGAAACGACACATTGTTTATGGCTAAGTTACGTAAATTTACTGGTGCCCATCATCATCAATCCCGATCGCGTCTTCTAACATATGTATTATGAAAAAAAAGGGCGTGGGAGCGAGAACGTCCAAGCGAAGACCACCGCCCACGACACGCCGGGACGAGAATAGCGCAATATGATACAGTTTCCAAATTGTATTTTTAAAATGACATTTTTGCAAACGTGAAATGACAATTAGTCAGAGAGAGTTTTGTATTTTTTTTCATACCAGTAAAACTAAATGAATGACAATTGTTATTAAGTTTTTTATATCAGTGGATGTTATTTCATAATGGTATTTAATATTGTAATTATTGCAAACGAAAGTTTACAGCAAAAATAGGATATATAAATCACAGGAACACACGAGCAACGCAATAACCGTTGAGCAAAAGTTACGCTATCGTGGTCGAAAGCGGCCAGGACGAATCATATCAATGGACACATACGAGCAGAGCCTATGAAAATTATGATCATAACTTATTACGATTACTAACCGTTA
>DWFT01000976.1:0-10255 GCA_018246795.1 Microceris patrobas patrobas
CAAGGATATTTTTCATGTTTAAGTCAGCACTTTTCTGCCATTGAACTCTTTCCTAAAAATATCAAACAATTCTACCGTTACATAAAATTGGGTGTAACAATTTCTTAAACCAATCAGGAAATAAAAATTGACTTATGATTTCTATAGTCTATGGCTTTAAGAAATGTATAATTGTAAACACATAATATCATACCACTATTTGTTACCTGTGCATGTGTCTCCCTCTCGGCTTTTAACAGTTCTTGGAACTCAGCTTCACGTCTATATTTATCCTCTTCCATTTTACTCAAAGTATGCGTTAGTTCATATACTTTCCCCTCCAGTTTTGCACACTTTTCTGTCCATACAACCTCACTGCTAGAGGCCGAGCTGTTAATAACTGCTATAGTTTTCTAAATGAAAGAAAGAAAAGGATTCAGTCACACAAACTGTCTTGTACAAATTTTCCAATGTGTAGCATTGTCTGGTCATGACATTTTAAAGTAATTCCTAATATATAAACAATGTTTATGCAATATAATACATAAGCATTGTGAATATTATAACATCAATTACATTAATATAAACATCAATTACATTTTGTTGGAACTTATTGAATTCTATACTTTTGAAATAGGTTAAAACTGATAATAGAACTAAAGATGTTAAAATTAGGCTACTATTAACACAGAAATAGCTAAACCAATTGAATATAAATAGTTACAAGGTTATAGGGAAAATGCTCAATCTAATATATTAGTTAATGATAGATGGGCCTAATAAGCACCTTTAACTCAGCAATAGTTGCAGCCATATGTAGTTTTACTTCAGCATCTGTTGCTGGACCCGTCCTCAATGATAGATGCACCAGACGTCTGAATTCATTGTGTTCCACCATTTCAAAGTTATACTCCAATGGGGTCACTTGGTGTAATATCAAAAACCTGTAATAATTAAACAGATGGAACTAATTGTAAAATAATTCTATTAAGATTATCTCAAGACTTATGTTAATGTTATAATACTTAAATCTATTTTATTTCTTATATTATGCATCATTTTGTATCTTTATTGTGGGGATATTAACACTATTATGATTATATGAAAAAGGGGTTCCTTCCTATGCCCACCATATTAGAAATGCACATATAGATATATTTGCACTTGTAAATAATAAAAATATCTTCTGTTTTAATCTTTAAAACAAATTTAATACATGCTAATCTTATATACATACATACTGTCATGTCTATTTCTCAGAGAAGTAGGTACAGACTAAAAACTTCTACCTACTATGGTTTTAATAACCTTTTGTTGCCTCTTCTACATTCATTAATGTTGTCAGTTGTCACACATGGTCAGCTAGTAAAGAAACTATTGGCCTGGCCTACCTTTAGATTATGTCCAATTCCATCAAAGTGCTTATAGCTACTTCTGACTCTTCTATTGACATTCGTCTTGTGTAATAATTATGCTGTCCAGCATTTCACATAAAATTAAATACTTACATATTATTAGCGGCACACTGCTGCAGTAACCGTACTATTTGGGAAGGAAAATTGTCAAAATCTATTAGTAAGGCCTGCTGCTTCTTCAGATCCTCAAAGTCAGTACGCGTCAGTTTAATCAGACATAAGAAAGCTGGATCGTCGTCGTCGGATAACGTTAGTCTCTAAGATTAAAAACCGCATATATAGAATCATATAATATTATCTTTACAAATGAATTATATATAAGAAACCAGTATGTAGCTGTAGGTTACAAAAAAAATGATACATTTAGTACATCCAACGACATAAAAGTACATCCAACAACATAAAACGCACCAAACTATCATTTTCAAACTGCTTGTCTACAATTATCGTTATATCTTTCTTATAGTCATCAAAACCACGCTTAAATGATATGTAGTATTTTCCTTTATGCAATGTCTTGTATACCATTTTATGAAAAAAATATTCTAAACTTATTTTAATTACTTTTCAAAGTTACTTTAAATTTCAAATACAAATAAGGCCAGAGACATCAGACAATAGCACAGATAACTAATGTAAACAAAATACGTATGTTCTATTGCCAGTCCCAGCCCCCAGGTTTTCAGCAACGGAAGCAAATATTTTATACGAAAAATGAATATCTTTGTGAGTTTTAAAAATGAAAGTATAGTTTATTAGAAGTGTACTCAATTCAAACAAAGTTAAATACTTACGTTTGTCTTATTACCGGTTTTAAAAACCGATATATGTACAATTGCTACAAATCGGCACAGATCTAGCTGGGAGGGGATCGAAAGGAAGTTGAAGTGAATCTGTGTGTTCACTCAATCAACCAGTTATGATTTTATATGACTCATTGCATAGTAAATAATATTTTAGTGTCAGTTTAGTTAAGCTTAAATTTGCTCACTGCTTATAATGTGAAAAGTTTACGTACAGTACGCGACAAAGTGAATAAATAGTCGGCTTGGCAGCAATGGAGTGCGACTGATGTGTTAGGTTTTTAGAATTGTTTAATTTTTGTTGTGCGGGGCTGGAGTTATCACAAAAATGCCTTTTAGTTTTTTGTGTTGTGTGAAAGCGAGCGTAGAAGACGTCATAGAATTGGATTATTCCCATCAGTCCCTCACCGATGTGCCGACGGATGTGTTCGTATACGAGCGGACGCTGGAGATCTTGCTCTGCCAATGTAACCGTATCACGGAGCTACCTCGACAACTGTTCATGTGCCATGGGTTGAAGTACTTAGATCTTAGTGACAACGAGCTGCAAACCATCCCCACTGCCATATCTTCGTTGGTAAATCTACAGCATTTAAATATCAGTAGGAATACCTTAGCATCCATACCAGACAATATGAAAGCATTAAAACATCTAATATTTTTAGATCTTAGTCTTAATCCATTGGAGAAACTCCCTGATACACTCACAAATCTAGTTGCCCTGCAAGAACTGTATCTCAATGACACTTACCTAGAGTATCTTCCAGGTAACTTTGGAAGACTTGCCAATTTACACATTCTTGAATTAAGAGATAATTATCTTATGATTTTACCAAAGTCACTCTCACGATCTACAGAATTAATTAGATTGGATATAGGACAAAATGAATTCCAACAATTTCCAGAAGTTATTGGAAGATTTTTGAAACTTAAAGAATTATGGATTGACAGCAACAGTTTTACAAGTATAACTTCAGTTATTAAGCCATTGGAAAATTTGGTACATTTGGAAGCAAGTAACAACATGATTGAGGAGATAGCCCCAGAGATTGGTTATTGTACACAGTTGGTAGACATAAGTCTGTCAATAAACAGTTTGACTCAACTTCCAGACAGTATTGGGCAGCTAAGTAACCTGACAAGTCTTAAACTAGATAACAACAGATTGTATTCTCTCCCGGAGACTATTGGGCAGCTAAAAAGTTTGGAAGAATTGATGTTAATGTGTAACTATCTAGAGAAAATCCCATCGTCTATTGGTCTTCTCAGAAAACTGCAATATCTCAACATAGATGACAATATGTTAAGGGCTATACCCCCTGAAATTGGTAGCTGTACTAAACTAGCAGTGCTGTCCCTCAGAGCGAACCGACTTACTAAAGTCCCACCAGAAATAGGACATCTGACATCTTTAAGAGTTTTGAATTTAGTGAGGAATTCTTTAAGTTTTCTCCCTCAATCAGTTTTGAATTGTGATAATTTAGTGGCTCTCTGGCTTTCTGAAAATCAAAGTAAACCTTTAGTGCCTATGCATTCTGAAGTAGATCCCCATACTTATGAACAAGTCCTAACTTGTTTTCTGTTTCCCCAAGTGCCTTTGACCCCTATGGAGTTAAAATTGGAAAATGAAAAAACTGAAAATAATGAAAACCATAATGCATCTAGGCATATTAGCTTTGTTGATATGAAACCATCAGCCAAGGTCACAGAAAAATCAGGTCTACTAAGACGTGCTCCAACTCCATATCCTAAAGAACTCAGAGCTATGGCAAAACATGCTAGAAATATTCATAAAGATGGCACTCAAGATGTTCCCCAGCCAATGCAAAATGCAGTTCACATAAAGGCAGCTAAAATAACACCAACGTTACAACAAAGATTTGCATCTGATAATAAAAAAGAGTTAGAAAGTCAGCAGAGCGAAAATCCTGATGCAAGCCAACCAGATCCAATGAAAGTGTCAGTTTATGATA
This sequence comes from Microceris patrobas patrobas, assembly GCA_018246795.1. Classification (NCBI taxonomy): domain Eukaryota; kingdom Metazoa; phylum Arthropoda; class Insecta; order Lepidoptera; family Hesperiidae; genus Microceris; species Microceris patrobas. The sequence goes on from DWFT01000976.1 coordinate 4,171, forward strand.
ATTTGCCACCAGAAAATACATATGATAAGCCCTTGGATCTTACATATGAACAAGATAAAACATATAAAAGTGTTGACCATGCTTTATATTCCGAGAATGATGCTGGAGTTGCTAAAGAATACAAGCATGATGATGTAGAACCCTACATGTTGCCACCTAGGCATTATGTGATGAAACAGGGTGATAAGTACTCGCCAAGGGAAGAAGTTACACGAACAAGTTCTGTGATGCAAACAGCTGTTTATGGTAACAATATGGATCACAATACTTATCACCTAAGTAAAGACAGTAGCTATCGCAGTTGTCCTGATGAAGGTCATCACATACAAAGAATGTGCCATGGTCCTCAAGAGAGACACATAGTTAAAGATCCAATGATGTTACCACATTATAAAGAATTTGCTTATAATTCAAGGCCATTACCTGATCCATCCTTTGACCCAGTCTATTCTAGGAAAGAGCACCTATTATGCCATTCAGCACCTGAAGAAGAGTATCGTGAAAAAATGTTTAATAGTGAAAGCTTTGTGTGTGAAAAAGATAAAATCTACAATCAGCAGAAATATGATGTATTCAACTATCATCCTCATGGAAATCGTGAGTTGCCAAGTCCTAGAGTTCATACTGTAAGTCATGTGGTCAGTTCAACAACAATGCCAAATTTGAGTCATTACAATAACATGTATGAGAGAGGATCTGTTATAGACAGTCATCATTTTGCACCACTCATGCACCAAGTATCAACAAACGCAAGTATTTACAGTACAACTCCTTCCAGCCCAACATATGTGGCATCACAATCTCCAGAACTTTATTCTCCAACTGGTCACACCAATACTACAAATCCATATAGAATGACAAACACCCCTCTCATTTCTGATGATGGCAGTTTTGGCCATGTCCAGTCACACGCTAGTCAGACGGTTATGTATGATTTATATGAGGGTGTACCAGCTTCGTCAAATGCTCCGAGTGTTATTAGTCATCGTCATAGTCCAACTGAGCTATCAGAATCAGTCTACATGCGTGGTCAGCCTCCGCCATACCACATTGCAGCCCCATATACCAAACATGCTCAGTATTTTAATGGTACTGGAGGATAGCAGTGCCCGTGTTGTCATAACTATGATTAACCACAAAAATTATAACTTGTGATTGTTTTATTGTTTGACATTGGTCTGGTTAATCATTGAAAACTGATTCTAGATGTGCAAATCAAATGTGATATAATATGTAATAATGTTGAGGTTTAAAAGTAATTATAAGGTGCTAAGATATGGATCATATTGGAGCATTACCCAAATGAATATTTTTGAGTGTTGGTTTTCAAACGGCAAGTGATTAATAAAAATTGTAAATGTGTAAAACTCTGTAGGTACTACTGAAGTACAATGGGTAACAACTATGTTGTATCAGATTAATATAATAAAGTATAAGATAACATATTGTTATGTATTCATGTTAAAGGAAATATTCTAAACAGAAATATGTATCAAGTGTAATATGTGTTATCTGAAAATATCAATAGACTTGTGTTGCATTTTATTTCTGGAGCAAGGAAATATATAAATTTTCGTGTCACTATTGACAGGATGTGAGATGTATTTTAATTTTAGTAGAATTCATTTAATAAGTTATTTAATGCACATTTATGTAGCACCCATTAGTGTTATTCTTACTTACAACTTACATTGACATAAACTGACACTATAATTCAAATTCCACTGTTAATTGAATGTTAAACATTTGTTACATTCATTGGAGTCCTATTAAAGGATCAATAAATATGATTTAAAAGTAACACCTAGTACTGTTTTAATTTTGCATTGACTACAATGAATTATTTACTAATGGGTATTCTTTTATATTTAACATTGATTATACATAGTCATATCTCATTTTGTTAAGTTGACTTTTTAATGGAAAAGGTTTATTCCTACATTCATGGTTATAGCAGTGCTCTAAATGCTTCAAAAATCTTGAGAATCCGATTTGCTTAGCATGTTGGTCGAAATAAATGTCTGTCTTTGTTCACTTAAAAAAAATATTTAAGAACGTCACTTTTTTTAAAAATGTCCTGAAACGCGCAAACATTCATTAGCATTGATTGATCAATAGTTAGATCGCAGCTTTGTGTAGCGATATTTTAATCCATTTTTGGCAAGTGGTCGTGGCAACTCGTTCATTTAATCATCCAAGCGAATTCAGTCGTGTAATTGATTTTTCATTGCCTCAATTTTGTGAATCCGTTAAAGAATGTTGCACGCCGACGGCTGACTCAAATCTCACCACATATTCAATATGGAGGAAATCTTTTTATGTGCCATGTCATGTACCTTATTTTTTGACGATTTTCATTAGAACATAGTACATAATAAATTTTTGGTAGGTACCAAAACTTACGTTAAATTGCAACTCAACTATAATGTAACATGATAAAATCTACCATGTAATTGTTGAAATATTTATAATTTGACAGGGATTTCAGAAGATTATCTATTAATTTTATTTAGTAGGAAAAATAAATCTGATTTGCTCTCTAATATTTCTATCGAATATTTTAAATATTTATTTTATTACTCTGTTCTGTCTATAAATATCCATTTATGCATTTCTTAGTAATATCTAATAATTTGCTGTGATTATTTATGCACACATTCTTTGAATTCTTATCACAAAAGAAGAACTATAATTTTATATGGTGTCTATCGTGGTTTTATGTTTTAGGTACTTGGGTGACTTGAATTTCGTCTTTGTCGGGTTGTTCCTAATTTGGTATAAATTATAATTTATGTAATTTTTGAAACTATATTTATAGATAATAATTATGGCATAATAAATAATTTGATTATCTTCTATCTAATTTCATCTAGTAATATAAATGTTGTTGACAACGCGAAGACAGAGTAAAGTATGGGATAATGTGAAGTGTGAACTTCAAAATTTTTATTTAAAAAATCTATATGGCAGTGTTAAAATAATCATCGGTTGAGATACTGCTAGTTGTCTAAGAACAATTAACCAGATTAAATATAACCAATAATTAATACTTTCAAATGCATGAGAGCCAATTTAAGTTATTATACAATCATGGAATAATAATTACCTTCTTTTTCTAAATAAACTTTCAGAGATTTTTTGGGAAAAACTTGTCGATCGGTCTTGTAATTTTCAGGGGAACGTAAAATTACAGTCTACAAACTCGCTATTTCAGACTCGACTAACAGATATAATTCTTTATCCGATTTTCTATACTTCCATAAGTATCTTACCTTTTAAAAATTTTCTTTATTACTTGTTAAGAGTTTCCCAATACTGCTTAGGCATGCTTGATAATGCTTGACCTCTTGTTATTTATCAGCAAATTTTAAACAACGCAAAACTCCTCACTCTGTGTTTTTAAAAGTAGGATAAGGGCGTCGAATGCAAAAGATATAGTTTTTTGTCTCATAAGAAAACACTTAAATGTAAAATTTTTGACATTATAGTTTTTCTTTGAGTTTAAATTTTTATTTCTTAATGTTATGCTTTTTCTTAGTGTTCAAAATTGTCACTATTCCTACTTTCGAAAAAAGTTTTTTCGCAATCTTTATAGGTGGCAGTATAGTTATATTGGCATAGATGGCAGTATAGTTATACTTTATAGGTGGCAGTATAGTTATACTGTATAGGTGACAGTATAGTTTCTTCCTCTCTTCTTTTCTTCAAGGATCGGTTGAGACACGCCTACGGCCTGAAATTTGTGGTTACTGTGAGGTATTGTCTAAACATATATTTCACGTTTATTGTTAAATTCAAAACTGCTAGAATGGTTAAATTAAGCGGGAAGTGCTTATTATAAAACACTTTATTACTTCCATGAAATGTCCGTATTATCCTATTTGTAAGAAGAGCAAGGCTTGTAGTTCCGAGGGTGCAACATTTATCACGAATTGTCGGATAAAATCTTTTGAGGGTGAGCCATTTTTGGAGACAGGACAGGGCATACTCTGTGGTAAATACTTCATAACATGTTGCGACCTGAGTGTCTTAATCTGCCATGATGACTTTGTTGATTTCCTTGGATCTCTTGGAAGCATGTCTCTTAAGTTTTGGACAGTTATTGTTTCGGTTTCTTCTAGATATAAAACTATTCTGTTAAGCTGCCCCATTATGTTTTCGAGCCATTTTGGCATCTACATCAAGAAATGTTAAAACGCCAGTGCAAATTATTAAGAAGTCTTAACACTTAACATGGGTGTAGATTGTGATTTGTTAGAATGTGCCCCTTTAATAAGTTCATCATAAAATCGAACAAGAAACAATATTATACATATATAATTATGTATTGGTAATCGCATTCGGCGACCGGTCCATGTTTAATTAATAATATTAAACGAATTTTTATATAGAAATATTGTTGCTGACATCATGAACGCAAAACTTCCTGTGAAAACCACCAATTTCCTTCCAAAATTATACGCTTACATTTTCTTTTCACAAAGTATTAGACGGAACAAGAAACGAATCGAATGTCAAGTTCATTTTTCTATAAGATTCAAAAATGTCACGTGTTTTGAGATGGCCTCTGGTGCTAGTGCTGTTCGTACTGTACTAACGCTAAAAGAATTAAAAGGGAATATTATATTGATATCGTCTTTCGAATAGACCATTTTGTCACACTGTTCCATATTCTCATAATTGTATCCAGTAACAATACTAAATATATATTTAATTACTAAATCTATATATCTTGCAATTGTAAAACAAAATATGTATTTGTCCTACGATTGTTGAACGACCTAAGTAGGATATAGGTACGAAATGTTCGTAGTTTTCGAGTAAAGCTTGTGATACTTTCAGGTTACTTATTACATTTTAATATTCTAATTGTATCACAATTTATGTATTTACCTTGACAATTATAGCCATCAAATTTACGTAGCTTAAAAATTTCATAGGTATTAAAAATTGTGATGAAACAATCCACCGATTATAATGTTCGTCGTTTAATTCCTCTAATATTTTCCCTGTAATGATGTAGAACTGTAAAGGTAGTTGTGAAGTATATATAAAAATAGATGTCTAGAATAAAATACCATATTTATGCGATCTTTAACTTGAAACTTTTTTCTTTGTTTAACCCAAAACTAACTTTGCACAGAATTGTTAACATCTCAAAGTCGTATCATTGACACGAATCCAATGATCGTTATTTACGTTTTCAAGCAATTGTATACATATTTATAATCTAGTCATTAATACATTTTGTTATATGCTTGATTTTATGCGATGGTTTTTATATACAGGGACCATAATGTGTACGTCACACAATTAATTTTCTCGTTACAATACATAATAAGCATATCTTTAATGATTCAGAATAAAAATAGTAAATATAAAATATGTATGTCATTATCAACAATATATACATAGTCTTCGTATGTATGTTTATGTAACTAATAATGGTAATAATACCTTGTTCGATTTTTGATTATGTCTATCGATTGTTATATAAATTTAATAATAATAATGAATAATCACATAACCGTAATGTTAATTATAGTATATAGTTGTTTATTATAAACTTTAGTAGCCTAATTATATTTTGTAATGTCACCAAGCTCTGTTGTAAATAAATTTATTTTCATAATACTTTAAACCGTCGATTCTATTTAAACGTTGTGTCAAATTTTGCTACATGTTATAACTTTATTTATATAATTAATTTTATTGCAAAATATATCCGTCGAATGTATGACAATTTCTTTAAAATAATGTGTAATTATCACACCACGACGTACGACGTACATTGTCCAGATGTAAGGGTACGCGATGTTCACGGTGTTGAGTCCCCAATGTTCACTATTTTAATTTTTACAGCATACTTATCTAACATTGTATCGTTAAAACTATTTTTCATACTAACGTTATGCCGTCATGAAAAATGCGTAAGGGTACGGGTGCTAAACTTAATTACTTAAAGCAATTTAATATGCAAGTCTATTTATTCTTGTATTTGTATTAGTATAAATAATACCAAAATGCTATATTTTGTAAAGACTGACTCCTGAACATATCATTTAATTGTGTGTTTTCTTATCAC
>DWFT01000977.1:0-10254 GCA_018246795.1 Microceris patrobas patrobas
GTTAGCATGCAACATGTCAAGCGAACATCAAGATGACAAGGATTGTAGGTATTGTTACTGTAGCTGGGCGAGATTGCAAAGGATATTAAACTCTAAGTTCAGGCACAAAGGTTTAAAATTCCGTTACAATTAACAGTATATATTACGTAAAATAGTAAAGATTCTCAACTTTAATACATTGAATTTAAGTCGGAATTTTACTGTTTCTCTTGGACTGGGGTTCTGGTAAGCCGGCCGTTTTCTATGGAAAGACATTGTTTTTATGCACAAATAAATAGTAAGTCACTTCCGCGTACATTCACATCACACTTCACCCAATTTATTCTGTCCGTCTGTGCGTGTTTCGACTTTACAATATATGAAGACATCGCACACTCTCGAATTATTTAGCGGCAACTTAACCAAATCGTATTTTTAATTGATTTCAACGTAACATTTCTCTGGACGACTCTCACTAGCTTTAGATTATGCGAAAGTGTAACACCCTTCTCTGCAGTACTACCTACGTAGTTCATTAATGCAGTTATCGAATAATTTTACTTCAATAACTTGTAAAGGTTGCATGCATAACATTTTTAATATAGAAACTATTCTAAATCAGAATGTAAACGAGATTGTACAATTTTCGGAAGAGAATGATTAATTATTGTCAAAAATAGATGTTACGACTGGCTTAATAGAAATTAATTAATGGAAATAGATTAATTTATTTAAATAATTGATATAAACGTAGTCACATTTAAAAGTTGCAAGGGTCCTATACATGGTTCAAAACTTGTGTTACAGGTACCAACACTCATACCTACACCGACGAATGAAACAGTGTTCATTTTAAGACCAAATTGATACATTTATTAGTAACTCTTATGAATATATTTCCAAAAAAATTACACTACTCTTAGCTTTCTTTATTTAATAACGATTTTATGACGGGATCTTAATATATAATGGTATATAACATAATACTAATTACAGCATCTTGTGATATTCGCACGAGTAGCACGTGTGCGTTTGTCACAACACTACTTGACTGTATTTTTTGCACGTTGTATAACTAACACAAAAGTGTTTTATTGCTTGTTTTACATAGACGATTTTAGGTATCCCACGTAGCTAGTTAAGTTCTATTAGTCTAGACGTTTAGTAAACAAGTGTGGGAAACTCTTTTGTACCTCTACTTTATCGGTTTTATTAAGTGTTTGGGAGAAAAATTGGAATTTGCGGAGTTCAAGCGGAGTTTAAATTTGTGCAAAACAATGGAAGCTTGAGAAATATTTTAATAAAAATAGTACTGGTAATTAACACATTATTATCAAAATAATGACTATAAGATTTTCTCAACGATGTTTTAATTCTTTTTGTTTATCTTGTAATGCAAATCCTGTACTTGAGATGGTTAATTTATACTTAAATTAACGCAGTAATAAAGAATAATATTGTGAAATTTGGGACCGATACTACTTAAAAGATGTCTTGATTCAACTATATAATATTAAGATTAAGTTATTTATCGGTTTATATTGCCTGTGATTCTCCGGAATACTCTGCATAGCTTAAGACCTGTCCACGATACTTCTTCACGAGCTCCTACCACTATCCCAAAACACATGCAACATGAATCATGCAAATAGATGCAAATATGAAGATTTTCAAGTTTAAATTGCATAAAAATATTTTTCCGGTTTAATGATAGCCTATTCACGAAAATAGTTATATCTCACGCATTTGTACAAAATACGGTACAGGGCCCCAACTGTGAATGTATAATTATCCACAGATAAACCTTGTATAATAGACTGATAAAAATATCACGACTTGTACAGGTTGCCGGCTGGTATTTGCCTTGCTACCCGGTCTAAACTAGGTATTGCGAGACTTGAAGGAAAAAGCGGTTGTCAAGAAACGAAACAGATAAGATAAACATCTAATGAAGTGATATTTGAAGACTAAATATAAGTAGCTTTAAGATTAATCAATATTTTTATCACGTTTCTTCCTTCCATTGGTTGTTTCCAACAATAATAGGTAGATACTTGATTATAGTATAATAGTGAAGTTATCAATATTATCATTTTTAGAAATATATGCTTTTTTCTCTAGGAAAAATTGTAGGTTAATATAATAATAAACGAAAACCTAATATATGTTTTAATTATATTTATTAACAAGGTTTAGTGCTGAGAATACTACGCAGCTTCCATCGTGGTCTCGTAAAATATGCACACGTCTTGTATTTGTGTGTATGTATGTATATACATGTTCATAAGTATGTGTATTTAAAATTATGAATAATTGTAATCTTATTATATATTCAATTATAGTAAATAACATACAACTTCTTTTTCTATTTTTAATTTAAATTAGGGTAATTGAGTGCCTACCACAACTCTACATCATCACCTGGGTTAAGCGGTAGAAAATGCCAATTCGCATTAAGTACGTAAACCCTTTGTTAACAACAATAAAGAATAATTAAATAAATAATATCAATTGCTCTGACCTTCGCTCACAACATTCGACGTCAATTACATAATCAACTTATGCATATTCATGTATCTAGTACAATTATGTATGTAAAAAGAAAGTACAAGAGGTGTATCAATTAAAAGAAACTTTAATGGCTATAATGTCGATGTCATTTAATTATGATTGATTATTTAAATGATATCAATGTAGTGTAACAAAATATTAATGAGCTACAATTCATGTTGTAGTCAATCGTTTTCATTGCTAATATAATAAGCCTTATTCATTAGATACATGTTGGGTATCAATTGGTTTTATGCAAAGATAAATATGATTTTTCATTCCTCTAAGGGATCGAATATAGATGGGTATAGAGTGCTGTGCCATGTAGACTACACAGTCTTTGTGTTAAACTTAAAACGTAAACGTAACGTCACGCCTGTAATCCCCGAAAAGGTAGGCAGAGGAGTGTAGTAGGACACTCCCACGTTTCACCAGTTACGTTTAAGTCCCATGTAATAGGTGGCGAGTCTTTTGCCATGTACTGGGCACTGACCAGACTCCGAGTCGTTACTAGAAATTCTAAATTAGAGAGATCCAATAGTACCCGACCCGGAATTAGAATCCAGGATCTCCCGATTGGCAGTCGCGTAAGCAATCGCTCGGCCAACAAGACAGTCAGGGAAAAAAGGGAGTAGCGGATGATTTATCATCCTCATCAGCCTATTTCAAAACACTGCTGAAATCCCCTCGTCGGGCATACGGATTGGGGATCGCAGAGCATAGTTCATAGACAATCCAAACATATATTTGTAATTGTTTATGGATGAAATATTATTAAAATTCGTTCTGGTCGTTGTATGATCTGTGTACATACTCGTATCTTAATGATACTCCTTGAAGGTATACACGTAATAGCCTACCTTATAGATATACATAATAATAAAAATAAAAGACGTTTAATTCAGGAACCTCCATAGAGTAACTTAGAAACTAAGTCCTACCTTATAGCTATGAGAGCCCCATCATAAAACTAAATGGATTTTCCTTTTATGATTACTTTTAATGTGTGTGTTTCATATCCTTGGAACTATGAATAACAATTATTGCAATATTTTAAATAGAGGACTATTATTTATAAAGACCGTTGGCCGCCCGTAAGTAAAATATCATAACTAAAAATATAATTGTCTAATTAAAACTATTCCTATACATCATAATTATTTAATAGCGTTGTGAGGTGTTATTTCGCTTAGATTTTTATTTTCGCGAGAAAATTGTAACGTTATGGGTCGTACGCTAGAATTCAAGTAAATTAGTGACTATATTCTTGGAGGTTTAAATCGACGGGTGAGAGGCTATTTGTTTTAAGTGACGTCTTGGGTGATATTGACTTACATAAACATTCGGAATTAACGAAGTTTTCTGCGTCGAACAAAACCTGGTTTTGGTCACATTGAAGCACTTTTTGGCGCTTGAAACAAAGCTATTTTAGGATTCATTGCAAAGTGCCAGTTTATTATACGACGTCAAATTGTATTTTTTTTAATTAGTGTATTCTAATTAATTTTTTACCATTAAATAACATAAGCAAATTTTTTATATAAATTTTACAAAAACTTTAAAATTTCGATTGCTCTCCATTAAAGTCCTGTCTTTAAAAATGTCGCTTAAAAAATAATTTTTCATTTTTCGAAACTACCTTAATACTATGAATAAACTCAGCGGTTTCAATGTTTAAATGTATCAGAAACAACTATTTTCGTATCTACAGTGTTAGTATTATGTTAGGATGCACAACAGAATTATGACGACAAGACGACACTTGGCGCATGGCGAAGATTCATGTACAAAGGAACGCATCTTGATGCGAATTAATAAAGATAATAAACTTAAAGCAATAAGTATTGTTTGGGTTAATGATAGTGAATGCGCCCTAGGTATTAAGTTTGATCTTTGTTACACTTTGGTATAGACAAAACGATAAAAAATAAATACGAAAAATAAGTAAGAAGATATAGACAGAATTATGAGATGTTTTAATTTACTATTCAATAATAGCCATACCTTTGTGACCGCGCGTAAATAAGGTGTAGACCAGATTTCGAATCAGCTGGATTGGCTGTGCGTATATGTCGAAGATTTACAATGTAAAGGTTGCAGTGTTTTTAATAATCAGTTTATATTATATCCGTTTTTAGATAGCCACGAAATGTAAACCGGAAGTGTAGAAGTTTACTACCCCCGAAACTTGACATGTAACAATTCGCGAAAGCACCCTGTCGCCGGTATAAACGCGAGAGCTGACCGGCGCGCGCCACTCTCGCTGAGTACCGCGGCGCGCGCGCACCGACTACCGCGGAGTGCAGTGCAGTGACCGTCTACGTACATTTGATAATTCTAATTTAAAAATTTTGAATTTTAAATTTTAACAAGCTGTATTTATATTGTGACCGTAATTGTGCCTTTCCAAGTGTGGTGCAGGTGAGTGTTTTTTTTAAATATATATTTATTTCTATTTAATTGCGTGGATAAAAAATAATTTAAATCACAGTTTGAATTTATATTTTAAGTCATATAAAAAATAAAGTTTCGTCTATAAGCGAATTAAGCTGTTTTTTTCTTAATTTAATCTTTTACGCATCTCTGATAAATTATACAAAGATATACAAAATATAATATTTAACACAGGTACATTTCTAATTTTTAAAAACTCAAAAATGAGCGACTTCAATTTTTTTCTTATTTCAATATCGAGTAGGAAAAAATTATTTTTTTTACTTTGTGCTGATATAAACCAAAATTTTGCAACACGTTTGTTTTAAAATATACACCAATATTAAATTACAAAAAGAACAAAAATATTTATCACTAGCTAAAAAATATTTATCACTGATAAAATATTTAAGTATCAGAATAAACCAACATTTCCTCAAACGCAATTATTTATAATTTTTCACGCAGTAATTACCTACCACATTTTTTTAACACCGTCTCATTAGTCAGTAGCATGAATATTTCAGATATAAAAACATTGTTCATTACACTTACAATGAGTGCATTACCATCAATACATCTCAATTATCAACATTTGCATATGCTACGTCGCGCATATCGAAAATAATTATCCGTGCGCCCATGTCCCTGTCAGCTATGATACTTTACGATCCAATCGATCATCAAGAAATATCCAATAAACTTCAAACAAATACAATGTTGATGAAAACTGTACGTAACTCGGTAACAGTAACGAAGACGTATTTCAGTGACAAAAAGTAAACTGATAATCAAAATGAAGATTATAAAAAAAATGTATTTTTGTATGGAATTCTTATATGCCAATTACTGAAAGGAAATAACAAGTATTTAATTTAGGACCAAATAAAACTGAATATCGAAAAAAAAATTATAAGTAATATATATGGAAACTATAAATTTATTTGTCCAAGGAAATATTTCTAATGTAATATGTTCATAATATGGTTATTCACGTAGCAGAAAAATCAAATGATTGTCTGACGAAAGACAATCTTAAAATATTTTCAAAGAATACAACATAGCATTAAATAATAAGTCCATCTGTTTAATTTAGTACATAATGTATGCCCAATCGTTTCGTAGATCATTACCACATGTGAGCAGGCACGGGATAGCTACAAACCAGTCGATTATACTTATGATAGATAAGTTAATAAGCGTATACATACTTTAGAAAAAGCTCGGTAATTTTCATCTTATGGCACGTTAATCTCTCATAATCGGCCTGCACGAACGTCTTCGCCAGAAGCGAACAATTATAACGGTTTTGACACCAAGCTGACCGAGGCGTCTTTAATATACCATAGATCGGATAATGTAGCAGAAAGGAAGTTGAGTAATGATTTTAATCAAATATATTATTCTAAAAGCATCATAATGAAATTGCTTGTAGCTTAGAAAACAAAATAGTGTTAATTTTACATGAATGAATGAATGAATTAGTTTTACATGAATGAATTGCTTATTTATATGAGTATAGGAAGATAGAATTGTTAAGAGAAAATATTTATAATACCATAAAAAAATACGATGATTTACAGAAGAGTGACAGATTTGATTAAAAACAAAAAACTTTTTAAATCATCAATGAACCGCGTCAAATACATAAACTTGAACATATTCATACAAATTTAATCTTATCGGAAGTGTCTTTAAGTTGGATGACGACTCCACAGAATTGGATGCAGATGATTGGATGGATTTCGCCTTAATACTTCAAGGACGACAATATGTACAGTGAAAATCTGATTTTACATATATTTATTAATTAGTGAATCAATCCTGGCCAACTTTATTCTGATTTATTTATAATCTAATCAATAAATTCAATGTTGTGTTAAAAGAAGTAGAATGTGGCAGTAATTAAATATATGGAAACGCTGCATGCATGTTATCGTCGCGTCGAGTCGCGTCTCGTTGAGGGTAGCACATAAATGAATTTCTTTTCTTTCAATACCATGTTATATTCAGGCGAAATCAGGCAGGTTCTCCTTACACAAACAAATATCCTTAATATCCAAATATGACATGTTCATTGAAATCAATTAAAAGAGAATATTAAATTATTGTATGATTAGAATTATATGGCTAATAATAACATTATGGTTAATACAAATGAAACCCAGGCAATAATACTCAATATTGTAGCGCTCATATCTACTCGTTATCAAGTCTATTATGCCTAATCGTATTTCAATTGGCGCCCATTACTCGAAAACATTACAATCGAACATTTTTGCGTTCTTAATCAAAATATGATTTGAAAGCAATTATTCTACATTCATGTAACCGTTTTGTGTATAATCGATTAAGAAATCATTTTACGCACGTCTGTGTGAAAGTCTTAGATATTATGGGAGCAGAATGAAAGTCACCGTAAATTAAAATCCGAAGACATTATTGTACGAGGATGTGTTTAAAAGTAGGATATAGTGCTAATGGCGTCATATGTAAGTGTGGCAAGTTAATCTGAAATTACCCTATTTCGTGATTTGCGGCTCATGGAACAAGATATTGAAATGAAATGTAAATAATAATTTAATGTTGGTTATGAAATGAAGAATGAGTGATATTAGTTTAAAAATTAAATGTATTTGATAAAATCATACTAGTCACGCTTTAGTATCAGCAGATTTTTTGCCAGTATTTTATATTCCAAACTGTTTTGCAAGGAATAACCATTCAGAGCGTTTCTACACTTATAATATAAATATTAGGTTCTGTTAAGATATTTTCATAAATCTCTTAGGTAACCGTTTAGTTGCAATTTACAATATTATATGACATTTGGTTAAAAAATATAAGGACAAAAATAAAAGAAAATCGAAACAATCTACATTTAAATTTTATGAACCATTTTTTTTCTCGAATAATTCTAAATGTTGCCATAGAAAACGGTCAAGACCGAGCTCCATCTGGCCGCTGCGTAATTGAAACTTGAAACGCTTTAGTCACACGACGCTGCCGTTCTTGGTCATTAATGAGGGAGTCGTGTTTAGCGAAAGGTAATTACGGAACATGCATATCGATCCGATGATAAATCGGCAGCTCGGTAACGCCACTGATACTTGCTATTTTATAAAATTAATAATTCCATATTTGAAATTTTGATATTGAAGAGACAAAATACTTAATACCGAATGTATGATTTCAAAACGTATGATATAATGTACGACTTAACAAATTAATTATATACAACTATAATTGTATGGTTCGGTTATGTACCGGTTAAACTCATGTACATTTTATCCCGAATTGAAGACATACGTGAGTTAAACTGGCATCTACATTATTTATTCATGCAGATAATTATGTCCATGAAAATATCGTTTGAATGTCGGCACTTTCCTTCTATATTGATGTAATAAGATCTTTAAATAGGAAATATGTTGCTCGTAAACAATTTGAGGATTATAATACATCGAGGAGAAATCAATTTCTTAATACGGACGTGAGTGATAAAGGATTATTACAAAAAACGTTACTAATGATAGGATTTATTATCTGTAATTGCAAGCGTACTCTTTTAATTTTCGAAAATTAAAGTAATAGGTACTTACATTTTTTGTCAGATGTACACACGAGGCAGCTGAGTTTTCTGAATTATTCATTATTATAAGCGTATTTCTATTATTCTTGTAGAAGTTATTCTTGGCGTCATCGTTATTCGAAGTTATTCTATTGTTGTCGTTACTATCGTCATCACTGTCGTCACCGTCATCATCATCATAATCATCGTCATTATCATTATTATCATCTTCATCGGTTTGTGTTATGTCACCTGTGAACTCGTGTCTTTTCTTAAAATTGTGAATGCCATAATTTACTAACAGGATAATTGAGATATGATTGATTTTTACGAACAACTTTAGGCAAATTTCAATACTTCTAGGTAAGAATTAGACATAATTTTGCATTCTGCTCTATATTTATAGGATTCTTACAGTTTACTTCGATGACTGAATGAATAAAATACTATAATTCTTATATATTGTAATGTCACAGATTATAAGAAAAGTTATCTATTAATAAATAAAAAATGTTTTATTAATTATTATACTTGAACTATGAAAATGTTTTTTTGAATCTCAATTCTATAATTTATTTTCCATTTCCAACTTCCGGTGGCGCCACTATCGCAGGTATGGAATATTGTAAATTTAAAAAATCATGACATAAGGGACTGATGATTAATCTTAGAAAAGGCATTTCTATATAACATACGTAAGTACGTTTTCTCTGACTGATATTTATCAGGTTCTTTGGAACAGTTGAGTTGCTGCAGGCTGTTCGCAGTCAGAATAAAATGCTATTATGCAAGGTGGTACACTGTTACCTGTGAAATGATATCGCGTCAGTAACTGCAGTAAAGATTTTATATTCTATAAAAATAGATCTTGAAATTTTACGGTATTATTATTTAAAACAGCTCGCAACTACCTATAGCGAATAGCTTACAATTTGCAGCTCATTCATGGCTAATTCAAGCACAAATTTAAACCTTTTACCATAGCTTTAACGCAGGTTAATCAGGTGTACCGTATGACTGACTGACATAGGGGTAACACAATATTTATTTGCAGCGAATTTCTAAGACACCAGCAGTAGTACTGATAACTGATACTGATATCTTTTGCTTTACCCCTTCGTCATTTTTATATTTTTTCCTTTCTTTATCATAAAATACCGATGCTTCAGTCACTAGTCGGGAGGTGTCTTACTAATAAAACTAACGAGTATTTATTTAATGTCGTGTGCCAATTTAAGTTCCGCGTAAATTAACTCCAAGGTTGTTACCTTAGGCTTTTACAGCTGGAGTCTTCATATGGTTTGAGTATTCATATATTCAGACTTGTAATTATTTCCGTATAAAAATAAAATGGTGCTCTCTCCGCGTTCATTAAAATTCGATCCAATCCTCTTTTAATGATCGTCTAGCCTAGCGTTTTGACCATTTAGCGCGTATGAATCGAATTTGCGTTTAATATCTCTGTAACGTCCAACTTATCCAGTTAATCAGGAATATAAAACCTTATACGAACCAGTCACCGTGTTTATACGAAAAGAGTCTATAAAAGCCTGTGTGAAGAGTTCCAGTCATATAAAATTTCATGTTGAGTTGTTATATTGTTAGTGTAATGTTGAGTTGTTATATTGTTACTCTCATCTCATCTCATCATCAGCCTACTCCCGTCCACTGCTGGACATAGGCCTCTCCAATAGCACGCCACTGAGCTCGATTTTCAGCTC